>KV428076.1:28135-120526 GCA_001632355.1 Sistotremastrum suecicum HHB10207 ss-3 | reverse complement strand
CGACCGGGCCCCCGCTACTTAGCACTCGTTTGCTTAAAGCGGGTTATAAATACAAACTACAACAACAACAACTAGTTGTAGTCGTAGTTTCTTTGGCTGCTAAAGCTAGCCGTGTTTTTCTTTGCACTGATCCAACTCTTCTTCGATGTCTTGCGAGTCACAGCTAAGACCACTGTTATTAGCGAAATTATGCGAAGAAAGCCTATATCCAGATTGTGAGCTCTGGGGCAGAGACCGGTAATGCTAAAAGATGACCGAAAAGCCCGAGAGGCTCGGAGAAAGTCGGGAAGGGGAAGATAATCTTAGCGACGGTGACACTACTCCGAAAATAGAAAGCAGCCCTTGATCCCCTCTCTCCTCATCGACAATGCTCGGAAAACTAGCATCTGCAAAACGTACGCATATTCAGATTATTTTATTCGCATTTACTAACTCGATATACAGGAAAAGATAACGGGAATGGCTCATCGACGCCTGTGCCGTCTCGCCCAACGACCCCTCGCCCACCTGTCCCTATGGCCGTCGACTCACACCCTATCTCTCATTCAAACTCGAACTCAAATCTGAATGGAAATGGCAGCAATGGGACCAGCTCGACAGAGTTTCGGACAGGAATGCTCACTATTCGTATCTTCAGCGGTCGAAATCTGCATCTACCTCCCGGCGTTGGGCTCCCCGATGCCATCAAACAAGCCTTATCGCACCATGCACCTGGCCATGCACACAAGCAGAGCAGAGGTGGTAACAGAGATAGTCTAAGAAGAGATCGAGCGAGCTGGTGGTTGCCCTATGTCGTTCTTGAATTCGACAAGAACCAGATCTTGGTCGATGCTTTGGGCGGAACGATTGATTCGCCTCAATGGCTCTATAAGGCCCACTTGTACGTTTTATTACCTTCCAAATATGTTCTTTTGATTTTGGAGGAGCTGACTGGATGATTTGTATAGCGACGTCTCGCGAACGAGTACGATATCCGTATCTGCCTACTTCCGCACTGCACCCTGCATCCCCGGCACATCCACAAACGACATGGGCAACGATCTCTTGATTGCCCGCATCGACCTCATCCCATCATTCGACTCTCCCAATACCTCCGATAAATGGTACACATCCTCTCCACCATCAACCGGCGAATTCCACCTCCAAATATCGTTCAAACCCTCCCATGCTCAATCGCATACAATTGAGGATTTCGAATTGTTGAAAGTCATCGGAAAAGGCTCGTTTGGGAAGGTGATGCAAGTTAGGAAGAAGGATACGAGTCGGATATATGCGCTTAAAACGATCAGGAAGGCGCATATTGCCAGTCGGCCGGGGGAGATTACACATATTCTCGCGGAGAGGACCGTGTTGGCATTGGTCAACAATCCGTTCATCGTTCCTCTCAAATTCTCCTTTCAAAATCGGGACAAGCTGTACCTCGTCATGTCCTTCGGTATGTCCAGATTTCTCTCCCCTCCTATGTGAACCCTTGTTGACAAATGGAATAGTGAACGGCGGCGAACTCTTCTATCACCTACAACGAGAGGGCAAATTCGACGAACACCGATCAAGGTTCTATGCCGCAGAACTTCTCTGTGCTCTCGAGCACCTCCACTCATTCAACGTCGTATACAGGTACATCTCCTCTTCCTCACTCGCTTCACTTTGATTAGTATACTGACAACAATATTGCAGAGATCTCAAACCCGAGAACATTTTGTTAGATTTTACGGGACATATCGCTCTTTGCGACTTCGGTACGCTTGCCTCTTATCTAACGCCGATCCTGTCTAACTCACGATACAGGCTTGTGTAAACTCAACATGTCCGAATCCGAAAAGACGAACAGTAAGTCTTCCTCATCATCGAGATTGAAAGACGAAACCGAGGCTGATTTACCCTCAACAGCATTCTGCGGGACACCCGAATATATCGCGCCGGAGTTACTTGAGAATCAAGGATATACCAAGACGGTAGATTGGTGGACACTCGGAGTGTTGATATACGAGATGATGGTACGTCTCCTGCTTCTCCGTGCACACGAAAGAGATATCAATGCTGATATGACGATATTGCAGACGGGCTTGCCACCTTTCTACGACGAAAACGTCAATACAATGTATCAACGAATTTTGCATGACCCCCTCCGCTTCCCCACCGATCCACCTCTCTCCCGCGAAGCAACATCCCTCATCTCCTCTCTCCTAATTCGCAATCCTGCCCACCGCCTCGGCGCCACACCCCCCTTCTCCTCGCACCACCACTCCCACTACCCCGGCGCCCCTGCATCAGGCGGAGCCCAGGCTATAAAATCCCACCCCTTCTTCTCGTCAATCAACTTCCCCTTACTCCTCGCTAAACAAATTCCACCCCCATTCAAACCGTCCGTTTCGTCCGTTCTGGATGTGGCGAATTTCGATTCGGAATTTACGAATGAGGAAGTGGTGGATAGTGTTGTGGAAGGTCAGGGTGATTATTTGACGCAAACTGTTCAGGAGAGGTTTATTGGGTTTTCGTATGCTGGTCCTGGGGTTGGGGAGGGCGCCGGGGGGAGTGTTGGGTGAGCTTGTCCTCTGGTTTTTGTTGTTATCTTTTCTTGTGTCATTCTTGAATCTTGGCGGCGGTGTGAAAGATGTTTCCCAGGTCGACGGGCGCTTTATATATGGACATTGTTTGATTTCGCGCTTATCATTAACCTTTTGTTCTTTATTTATCTTTCTTATTTGTACCATTTGTACAACTGTCTTGTACTGGGCTGTGGATCAGCACCGGTTTTGTATTCTTTGCGTTTGTACTGGCCGACTTGTGAAGAACAAGGCTGCGGTTGATCTGTGTCATTGCCTAGCCACTTCGAAGATTAAATTTGCTAAATATCATTATTCGATAACAAAGATAACTACCAGATAACAAAGTGCAAGAAAGTGCAAGAAAGCTCGTCTACTTCGCAACGACACGGAAAGACTAAAGGAACGACAAAGGACTCTTCGGATACCCAACAAAGCACCAAGAACGAACGTGAGTAAAGATCGGGGAAGAAGATTACAACAAACGAAAGAAATCACGCCGCGAAACGGACCTTCATACCCAAACTATCAGATGACCCATTCCGATTCCCATACGCAGATCGACCAGCGACCCCAGGACCCAACCTCCCGCCATTAGCTTCAAGCCTCTGCAAATCAATCCTCTGTAAAAACCGCTCTCTATATTCCTTGCTCAATTGATCAGAGAGGAAAGGTGTCGTGCCGTCGTATGAAGCTGTTGAGTAATCCGAGTATCTCCCTTCTTCGTCATCTGCTTCTCCTTCGCCTTGGACTTTGAGTCTATCTGCGGTGATCGGGATAGGTGTGGGTTTACGAGGGGGGATGGGTAGAGAGGAAGGTGGGATGGCAGAAATAGACGAAGGGATAGGAGGGAGGGAGGATTTAGGCTTTTGAGAGCTCATCGTCATATTCCCTATCCCTTTCTTTCCGCCGCTCCCTGTGCCGGTACCAGTACCATTTCCGATACCAGCTATGATATCAAAGGCGCCAATCGAGATATCGCCTACGCCAGACCCAGAACCTTCGTTTGAAAATGATGTACGTCCACTTGAGAAAGGACTTATATCATCACTTGATAACCCTCTTTGGTAAAGCTGGTAAAGCCCATCTCCATCGCCATCTCCTTCCAAAGCCCCAGAGCCAACTCTGAACGCAGGTTCAGGCGACCGCGAAGGGGAACGAGAAAGCGATGAAGCCTGCCCGGGAGAAGAGGAAGGAAGTGATCCATCGCGGAGGAGGATATCTCGATATCTCGCTACTCCAACTCGGGGATCCTTTCCGGCCTTTCGTCGAATACTGCTTCTCCCTCTCACCAACGACGCGCCGCCAGTAGTATTCGAATGAGAAGTATCAGAAGATATCCAATCTTCAGATGAGGGCGCTGAGTCTGATGTATCTACGTCCGATGCATCGGGTGTATTCGGAATGGGGAGAAGTTGAAGTTGAGTAGGAGGAGGCGATGGGGATGCGGGTGGGAGAAGAGGACGTGTAGGGAAGGCTGGTTGTCTACCGCGTTGGATTTTAGGGATGGGCTGGGAGAAGAGCGATGAACTAGGTGGGAGGGTGGCTTTGTACGGTTGATATTCTTCTAGGAGTGGTGTTGGAGGGAGGAGGTTGAGGGCAGGAGTGCTAATATTCATTGAGGATGCACTTCCGGCTGCTACGGTTGGTGTTAGGGATGACGATGGTGGGGAAGGGAGGACTTTCGTGGTTGAGGTCGAAGAAGTTAGTGTGAGAGGGGTAATGTTGGGATATCGCGTCAAATCTCGTGATGGAACGGCTGGCGGTGGTGTTGAAGTCGAAGTCGCAGATGTGAAATCGGAATGTAATGACGGCGAGGAAGCCGAATGAGAGATAGCACCTCGCATGATACTGGAAGTGGAAGCTGATCTAGTCGGAGACATGTGTCTTGCTGAATTAGCTCGTGAAAGCGAGCTCTCCATTGTCGGGGAGGAGGGCTGTGCGTATCGTCCAGCGATAGGAAGAGAGGGGACCTTTGGGATAGGTGGGGGCGACGATGGTGCCACCCGGACACCGTGTCCATCCTTTTCTTCTCTATTTCTGCTTCTCTCTCGCGACTTGGATCGATTGGTGAACCTGGGAAGCCGGAAATTACGGGATCTAGAGCTCGAACGACCCCGGCGAGATTCGGGCGCCTGATATGGAAGGGGTTTAGAAATGTCCTCGGTTGCGATATGTTCGATTCCAAGCGACGACGCATTAGTCCGCGCTCGACCGGAAATTGATTGATTCAAGCTCTGCTTGAACTTGTTCAGCATTTTCTCCTTGAGACCAATTTCAGTTGACTTGGGTGGCTTGATGAGCTCATGCGGAAGAGGTGGAAGTTCGGTCTTCTCGGATGGAGGAGGCAGATGAGTGCTGAGGTGTTTATACTGTTCAAGGAATTAGATTGGCGTTTTCGGATAGAATTTGTGCCTTTTGTGCCTTACCACATTCATACTGGGATCTAGGATAGGAATGAGGGAGGGGGGAAGCTTGGTATCGTCGTCCAAGGTGTCGGTGAGGAACTAGAGGTGAGGGTTAGTTGCAAGTGTGTCCTGGTGACAAGCACGAACGAACCACATTGGTATCAAGCCTTAACCACGAGTCATCTGGAAGAGTCTCTACCCTCCATCCAGTCATTAACGATGAGTCCCGCACCATCTTTGAAATAAGTGCCTTTCAAAGGCGTCGAAAACGAAAGAAAAAAAAGAGAGGAAGCGATGAACAGCGAAAGGACAGACAAGCTGAAGAACAGCAACCCAACAGTCTTGTAGCGTCCTCAGATACTAGACATTGTCGGTAACGAGCAACATGCATATGACGAAGGCATGTCGCCAGTTGTCATGCTGTCTCGGGGCGGAAAGAGCAGCTTTGCACGTGTTCTTAGCTTTTGAAATTCATGTCGGACTTCTCACGGTCGTCCAATCTTCTTAGACTCGTTGCTATCTCCTCGCTTGGTATGAACTCGCTAATGACGGCATATGCCGAACTAGGGAATCTTCGGCTGCGCCGAAATTAACCTTGCCTGCTTGGAAAGGTAAGGCGTTGAGAAAATGGGAGCGGCAAGCCACAGATTGAGACACAAAGGTGGCATTATAGGGAAATCTCGAATCGATGCCGAGATTGTTGGTCTGAAAAATTGGATACTTCATATGCATGTAATTACATGTACTGAAGATCTGTTGACGCTCTCGCGCAGCAGAATCTTATTCGGGCAATTTAACTTGGCCACCTTGAAATTGTGGCATAATGCCTCCAAGGATGCCTTGAGCGTCGAGAATTTGCAATTGTGACGGAGCAGGAAAGGCAAGTCCTCACGTAAATTTATTCTGGATACGACTTGTATAACTTAGTTCTGCCAAGCGCCTTCCAGAACAGACTGAGCATATCAGAGCCATGAATGCATAGTTTCCAATGGATCACAGTCTTTGAAGCGTCTCAAACGCTGTCTCCGACCTCCAACACGTATTGTATGGATGCTCGATGTGCTGATCGTAGTCTGTATTCTGATCTTCAGAAATCAGAGTCAATATAGGAGCTGAATAGCTCGCCTGTCAGTCAGGTATTCCGAGGGCCTGTTTCCTCATAGCTCCAGGCTCCTTTGATGCCCTTTGAGAAGGACTGTGCATTCAACTTTGGCAGTCAATGAGACGAAGGACCGCATGATGGCTGGTGCTTTGCGCGCCAGTTGACGGAGAACGACTCGGCGATGCATTCGATGCAGACGTTGATACAGCGGAATGGGCGGACGACGGTTTTGGTGTAGTTAATGAAGAAGGTCCAAGCAAGCCCGAGCATTGAAGCGGAAGAGATGCCATTAGAGTGAGTGATGATCGTGTGGGGGATGGAAGCTGAAATTGGCTGTGGTAGATGAATGGCGCTATGTTCATCGGATGTCAAACGATCGGCGGGTCGTGTGGCAGATGAAGATGCATTGATCGGAAGGTTCAGTTCGGTGAACATGTGGCTGGAGGAGAGTTCGACGACGTCGGGTTCGTTTATGTCGGAATCCTGGATTGAACTTGAAGTCGGCCATGTTCCAAATGATCAATGAGGGTGGGGACCTCGGGCGCGAAGCTGTTCCTGGGTCCGTGGGGTTCTGCTCGGAGACGGTGAATTTCCCTCTGTCTAGTCTCTCCTGATTCTTCCTCGGTGACTGGTCGCCCTCGCTCCCGGTACCGTTGAGAACCCTTTGCTAGTCAACCAGTCGCTTCCTCTCACGCCGATATTCACGATACATTGGAAGACGGACACCGCAGCTTTCTAAGAACACCGGATACAGATAGCGAGGCAACACTCGTTTTGAACGAAATCGACAGATACGAGTCATCAGGAAGCCTCGTATTAAGATAGCAACGACGGCACCAAATCACAGCAGCGCTTTCATGATTGATTGAGGAAATAGCATTCACGTGAGAGCAGAGAAACCATGAGAATCAAATTCGAGCACGCGTCCCCCGAGTCTGACTGTCCTACTTCACGGTAGTGAATCTACACGAGCGCAATCAGAGTTGGGAGTAAAAATCCTCCAACGGTTGGCCCGAATGACCCTCATAACATCACCTCAAGTAAGATGATACATTGTTGCCAGACTCGGAGTCAGAATATTCGACTGGGAAGTTATTCGGGCTAAAAGGAGAGTACTGAGGACCTGAGAAGAAGTCGAAGTCGAAAACAAGCGTATTTGCTCGGTGAACTGAATGACAGGGATTTCTCCAATAGAGATAATTCGGCGGCGTTTAAGGTCAACAGGCTCAGCTCAGCCGGTGCTGATCATGTCACCATCAAGATGTGAACTTGCCAAGTTCAGGATCAAGTGTACATAACCTTTTACATGTAAGGCGTGCAGGAACGGTATCAACTTAACATTTCCGAAGGCCAAGGGGATTGGGGTGGATCTGATCTGTCGCGGCTGTATCCAACCTGCTTTTCGTTCAGTCGACGGCGAATACACCAGAGTCGAGACGAATAAGGAGACGAAAGTACTGACTGGTCTCGCTTACTAATCTCATGACTCAATCACTCTGACATTCTCGGAAATATGGCTTCAAAAGCCGGTCAGTCAGGAACGAGCTTCAGTTGAAGGTCAAGCGAGAGGGAGTAAGCGACGGACTAACGGAGTCTAACCGCCGGTCAGTCAGGAACAGGCTTCAATTTTGGGGGCGGGAGTTAAACCTTGCAAGCAAGGTAAAGTGTTCAATCCCGATCACTCGAGATCACTACCACCTTATTATATGTTCATGTAATCGCGGAGGGATTCATTACCTTCCAAAAGGGAAAAAATCCAAGAGTTAAGTAACTACGCATCCGTGACCTTGGTCTCGTCTCTGTACTTGGTCCACATTTCCCTTCTCCGCTTCTCCTCCTTACATTGTGTCTTATGAGTCGGCCAAGCAGTCTGCTGACACTCGCGACAACAGTACACAACTAGACGACAGCTAGTGCAGCCCTTCAGCTTCTCTCCCCAACCTCTCAAGCGTTCTTCAACAGCGGCGGGAGGCTCACGAGATCCTTTCTTATTGAAATCCCGAACCATAATCAGCGCTTTCATCTCCTTACAATTGGAATTGGCACATCCGTAATTTTCGATGCAGTCCCAAAGTCCAGCCGAACTCAGGTTAGACCATTTCCACTGCCGCTCTGTGTCAGCACGTAGCAAGAGAAAATCGCCAAGAAGACTGTGCCAGTCCTCTCTTGTTTGAAGACGGAGGTTCTCCGTCTCGATACGTTTACTGATGTAGTAAAGCGTGATTGGATCGCTCCATTTCCGGTTCTTGTATTTGCGCTTGAATGGTGCTATTCCATAGGTGTGGAATATCTTGAAACAGAGCTCTTTCATGGTGTGAAAACCGACGTTCCGATTCAAAAATATCGGAGCCTCGATAATGAAAGGAGTCAGCTTCTAGCCTGGTAAAAATATGAGAAACGTCTTACTCCGTCCATTGTTTCAGTCCTTTCTGATAAAGTTGCGATTGCCTCCGTGAGATTGAAAAGCCCTTTTGCATCCCAATCCAGAACTGGCAATAACCATTCGGACTGTCGAAGCTGTTCCCATAGAGCGAAATGTGCAATTTCGTCAACTTGTGGGACCCTCTTCACGACGATCAGATCATTCCCCAGTCTCGATATTCACCACTCACCAAATGTCTAACAATCGCCGACAACCCTCCTTTAAGACAAAACTCCCGACACAGCGCCTGATCCCAATAAATAGGCCTTATGCAATCAGCCAAAGCGTCTTTAATCACTTGCGGTAGGACCATACTTGAAGACCACTGTACAATCCGGGACATAGCTTTCGCTCGTCGACGTTTGTTATCTTCTGTATCGGGTGGAAGAAGCAAATATGCCATTAGCAAATTCCCATAAAAGAGCACAGTGGCATATGCCGGAATATCTCTTCCTCCCATTTCTGCTGCATCTTGGTTAGATGGAGCGATCTCGAGCTGCGAGAAATGATCTGCTAGTGTGTCGACGGAGAATGGTTCGATTGACTCGTTTTCCATTGCCATGAGTCGGGCGGCGCCGATGTCTAGAGGTTCGTCTAGAACGAGGAGATCCATTTCGAGACCGCATGTGGTTAGGAGATCTTGGAAACGCGGGGGATCGAGTTGGAGTAACATCCCTATGTGGTGAAGTGGGAAGGCTACGTCGTAGAGTAATTCGAAATCACAAAAAGCGAGATCTGGTGATTTTCGAGCATGGATTAGACCATCGGTATATGTGCGAAGGAGTGATCTGATTCTCCACAACAACGATGGAACCTGGCCGGAGACGAAAATGTAATTGAATACGACTTTTGACTTGTACGGAATGAAAATGGAAAACACACCGAAGCAAGTTTCGATTTCTTCCCCTCCGAATAATCCTTATCGATAATCCTCTCCACCCTCATCACACAATCCATAACCCCATCCTCAACCGGCGGATCCTCCATCCTAACAATCCCCGGCGCACTCAAAATATCCGAACAAGCATTCGGCTCAGGCGCATTAAACACCGCATGAGCAAGCGCACATCTCTTCTCCACTTTCCTTCTCAACTCGGGTGGTTCGGGACAATCTTTATCGCATTTATGTCCTTTGATTTGCAGCAGGACGGAGTGAGGCGCGCCGAGACGTTGGCCTCTTGTTACGAGGCCTGCGAGTTTACGTTCGGTTGAGACCATTTCCATGCGGAAGACTTGTCTGGCGATGAAGTCGAGGGGGAGGACTTCTTCACCTGGGTCTGTGATTGTCTCTGTCGCTGTGGATGACATGACGTCTGCAGAAGACGGTGGTAGCGTCGAGGATCAGGTCAAGCTGCCTGATTTTTAGGTGAATGAAGGTTGTAGGCTGCAGCCTTAGACTAGTTGGCTAGTATGGGAACTGGAGAATTTTGGGAGAGGTCCAGAGGCCTCGCTCGCTCAGATACTGTGCGGGCTTTCCAGACGGACGCGTTTTCCAAGTTATTACGTCCATGAGAACACGCTAGAGCTCGCTTCGCCCAAGTGATCGAGATGAAACGCTCAACTCGGGCATCTCGGATTATAGCCGAGGTCGCGACCAAAAAATCGAAAATTCAACCGACTTGCCAGCCATTTCAGTATATAGAAGCAATCCTTTAGTGAAAATCACAACGAAGGGTGAACACAAATATAACTGGATAATAAGCTAGGTAAGACAGAACGATGTAGCAAAGCAAGAATCAGACGATTAGATGACGATGATATCCGGATACATAGAAAGAACTTTTCTCTACGACCTATCCCTGGCATCAACACCAGGAACATGGGCCAAAACTCACTAGATACTCCATCCGACGCTCTTCATTTCGTCCTTCAATCCTCCAAAGCCTCCATAAGAGCTTGCCGTAGCCTCACGAGCTGCAGCACCTTTCCTTCTAGCTTTTCGTCCTGAGAGCTCCGTAGCAAACCTAGCCCAAAATCAGCAAATTTAGAGCGCAAAAGAGAGAAAGTTAAAACCTCAGGCATTCCTCCAATCGCCATTTACTCCTCTCTCCCTCCATGACGCCCTTTCCTCTTCCAGTCGTATTCGGGTTCGGAGAAGCCTGAGCAGAAGTCCACGGCGAGCCAGGCAACAGCCCTCTCGTCAATGCGTATATCATTCCAGCCATGAAAGCATCGTGTGTCCCACTCATCATCGGATCGTCCTCGCCCCCATCATCATCCTCTGCATCGCCTCCCCCGGCCCCTCCTGCTCCAGCGCCATTCAGATGTCCCGAAGCAGGCGGAGGAACGCCATCCACGGTGTACATATCCCATCCTGAATCATACCCAGCGCCCATCCCACCACTCCCATGCGTCTGTGCAGAACTAGAAGATCGATGTCCATCGGCCCAAAAATTACTTCCGGAATGAACGCTCGACACAGGACTTCGTCTTCCAACTAACGTCCCTACCCCCGCTAGATTTTGTTCGATTGGAGATCCAGGGTCTGAAGATGGAATACCAGGATCGATCCATCCTGATGATTGAAAATATTCTTTGGTGGGGATGGAGAGGATGGCTGCGCCACCTTGTGCGCCGAGACCCCAGTTGACGATTAGGATTGAGTGGGGAGGGGCGAGAGGTGTCATTGAGAGGAGGAATGGACGGGGGGAGGTGTAGCCGTGTGACATGGCGTAGGCTTTTCTAGCTTTGGAATGTTAGATTTTTGATAGTAGGGCAGAGACGGCGACTGACGAGAAGAATATTACATCGACGTGGGGGATGAGCTACGGCAGGGTTGTTGTTAGAAGCGAGAAAACGTGATTAGAAGAGTAGCGTACAGCTTCAACTCCTTGTCGTCCCTTCTTGCCGACCTCAAGACTGAACACAACCTTGTCTCTCCACCCCCTGTCTCGAGCCAGACCGTCGATACCCTGAAGGTTATTCAAGGTCGTCTTGACACTTCTCCCTTCGAAATGAAGCCACTCGAACGGAGCCGGATATACCGTTTGAAGATGAGGAGGATTTTGAGGGCCAGGACTGACAGAATAATTTTCAGGGACAAGTAAAGGGCCGAGATTTGAGACGAATTCTTCGTGCGTCAGATCAGGTAAAGGATTGTGCTGCACGACTGTTCGACTCCCGTTGGCTTCTACGAGGACATCAGACCGCCTGCATCCGCGACGAAAGATCTGAGCTCACTGGATTGAAAAACCCAAGCACCAGGGACACCTGCCCCATCCCAAACTTGACAAAATCTCGTCCTCACACCTCCACTCTCCAGCTCTCTCACTACCGTCTTCCCTTCATCACCACCTCCGAGTGGCGCAACCAGATTTGACTCCAATCCGTCGAATTGCGCAAGACAGCTCAGGATGTTGGGTGCCGAACCACCCCTCCTCCGCGTCACCGACTGAGCGCGAACCACCGCCGACTCATACGGAAATGAAGGGACGCGGATCGTATGGATCAGAAATAGTGTTCCTGATGCTATAACGCGTGTTATAGGCCCAGTATAATTCTGTGAGGATGAGTAGGTTGGATTAGCAGCTGTAGCACTCGACGAGCCGCTCCCGGATGAGTTGGTGGATTCATAAGTGTTGCCTCGCAGTCGGGACATGAGAGAGGCGAAGAAGTGACGAGAAGATTTTCGTGAAGGCGTGTTGGTCGTCGCGTGTCTTGTGAAGGTAAGCAGTTGCCTGGGATTTTGAACAATTGTTACGTCTCAATCAGTACATCAGACGCCTCATTATAGCTATTCGCTTCCGTTGTACTCACCAAGGTTTCCTTGTCTGGTTAGATGTGCAGGGACGAGATGTGGATTTGAAGGAGGGCAATAATGATACGACAAAGTACAATAATACAAGGAAACGAGGCACGCTTAGCCCTGAACACGGAAATGAAATCTGGCATTGTTCGGTCCGGCTAACAATCTGCCTTCCGGCCGATCCGCAAACCAGGGATCGATTCCATCAACGATCATTTTTTCACGAAGGTCGTCAGTGCACAAGTTCCTCATTACAACGTCAATACAAAGTCATTATATACTTATAGTGGTAATATCCAATCTGTTCAATAAATCCCTCAGCCCGACAAACCAAACGGTCCAACCTGCAATCAAGAGAGATTGCTCATACTTTTATAACATCCTGGCGACCCCGGTTGCATTTAGGTTTGTGCGATCGCCACGCAGCCTTCTGACACTCAGTAGAGCAGTATGCCACACTGTGACAAGCGCAAGACTTCAGTTTCCTCCCCCAATCATCCAGCCTCTCTTCCACCTGCGCATCGCGTACGCCTTTCACTCGAGCCTCGCGAAGGCGAATGAGTTCGGCTTGCTCGGGACAGTCGTCGTTGTCGCAGCCATAAATCTCGATACAATCCCATTGACCTGATACGTTGAGATTGGACCATCGATATTTGTCTTCCACGGCTCTTGGGAGGTTTTCGTAGTCACGAAGAATACCTCTCCATTCGGCTTTCGTCTTGGGCGAGACACCTTCTTTCTTGAGTTGACGAGCGATATAGTGAAAAATTACGGGGTCGCTCCAGTCTTCGTTCCGATAGGCACGTTCGAAAGGCTCTGCCCCGTATCTCTTGTAGATATTGTAACAAGCACTCGTGAAAATATCAAGATGCTGTCCGTCGTCAGTGGAATAATCTTGGAATAAATTTAGACTTACCTTTTCGTTATCGTGCCATTCTGTCAGTTCCTGAAGGGATTGTGTCGCGTCGAACAGCGATCGCTTGGTTTGTCTGTCCCATGCGGCGTCGGGTAATGACAGCGCAGCGTTCTCGCATAATCCCTTACAAGCGCTGTTGTTCTATAAGGACATTTAAGTTCTGTAAGTACTCTGAGAGCGGTGTCCGAATAACGTACGCAGTCTCCTATCAATGCGGCCAGTCCTCCTACTTGACAAAATTTGACAAGCAATTCCGGCGTTCCATAGATTGAACGCATGGAGTCAGTCAAACAATCACCAAAGATGAGTCGCATCTTCTTATTACACGACCAAAAGACCAGCCTCTTCAGCGCCTTCTTCGCACGACGCTTCTCATCTTCCGTAGTCGGCGTGCCCATAATAAAAGCAACATGCAGGTCACCGTAAAACCACACAGTGGCATAAGCAGCGAGATCTTCATCCGCCTTGTCTTGTAAGTCTTGCGCGTCATCACGGTCGCCATCATCCGCTTCTTCTGATTTTCGTAGCTCATCCTCGTAATTCATTGCAGCTTCGCGCCATGGGCCGATGTCGGGAGCCATATCCAGGACCACCCTTTCGAATTCGGCACCTCCTGCGTCTATCACGGCTTTGAGTCTGCGTCGATCCAGCTGGAGTGTCAGGCCGAGTTCATGCAAAGGGATGGATACGTCGCCGACATCGTCGAAGTCGCAGTATTTGAGATCGGCAGTCCTCTCTTCCGTCACTTGCCAGTTATAGTATACCCTGAAAAGTGCTCTGATACGAAGGAGGAGTGTCGGAATCTTCGTCATTTAAGTGAGACATCGAAAAGTGGCATTGTCAAAATTTACGCACCAGAGAGAGTTGCGACCTTCTTCCTCTATCATAATCCTCCGTAATAATCTTCTTCAGTAAATTGAGAGTATACACCATTCCATCTTTGATCGGTGGATTGGATGTTTTGACTGCGCCTTTCGCGGCGAACCCTTCACCCATGAACGCGTTCATGATATGGGCCAACTTCGCAGGGTGCAGCCTGTCCCATACCTCTCGCTCCAGTTGTGTCCTGAAGTTTGGTATTTTTATTGGCATTTCCCTCTTTTACTCGATCGTGGATGGTTCTCCGGAATTGGATGTGGTGTGGCAACGGCGGCTTCACCGGGTCAGAAAGAGAAACAAAGCTAACAAGAGGCAGCTGAGCTCGAGTCGCAGATCTCAAGACTAGATGTAGGTCCACGAGTAATACTGGCAGTTTTGTGGCAGACCTCCCAACGGCGAGACTCGTCGAAAGAAAAGTCGGGCGCCTATTGGCATTACTATTGGCAGCCAATCGAGTTTCTTTTCGACGTTTAACGTCGGAATTGGTCGGAACGCGGCTTATATTGTTGCATTTAACTTATGAGGACTTTTCTCCAGGAATCACATTCGCGAAGAGGCACGAAAGAAAAACGCTAGGTTAAATTCACACCACTTGTAATGGCAGACCGAAAATCGGGATACCCCCGGGACCAACATTCAAGCTTCCTCCTTCCCGAGCTTGTTGATACCGACGACACAGTCTCTCGTGTTCCTTCCAGTCATCGTTTTGGCATTCTGTCGAGCAATAGATTCTCGACTGACACTTCTCGCAGCCTCTCAGCCCTTTTCCCCATTCGTACAGACTCTTATCCATCTCAGCCTCTCCACCTTCACGCAGACCCCGGGCTCGCATTTCCCGAAGCCGGAGGAATTTGATCGTGTGTATACAATCCGGGTTTTCGCATCCATAAAACTCCAAGCACCTCCATCGGTCGGATGGCGAGAGTCTCGACAAACGAAGCGGGTGATCGATACCTCGCAGAGCTTTCTCGGAAGAGAGGAGGAGGTCTTTCCATTCGGGTTGAGTCTTTCTAGGTAACCCTGCCTCTTCTTCTTCTCTGAGTTTCTCCACCAGGCGGTGAAACATCAGTGACTCGTTCCATTTTTTCGTCATTGACAGACGGTTGAATGGTGCTGTTCCAAATGCCTTATAGATCTTATGACTCGCATTGAGAAGGACTCTGAAGTTCTAATTACTCTCTTCAGGAGAGTGAAGCGAGCTTGGGGAAGAAAAAGTACTTGCCTGAATATTGTACGCCCATCCTGTAATAGATAGGAGAGATTCGGTCGCCATAGACAGTCCACTTTCTGTCAGACTTGTCCAAACGGTATCCGGTAAAGAGGAAAATGCTTCTTCTGCCACAACAGAACATGCACCACTTTGCGTCTAAAACACAACATCAGTAAAAAGGAATGTCATTGAAAAAGATAGCTGGGGGTACAGCGTCTTTGATCAATGAGGCAAGTCCACCTTCTCCACAAAACTCAACAAGCAACTGCTGATCCCAATAAATTGGCCTCATGGCATCAGATAGACAGTCCCCGAAAAGGTGTCGAAATTCCTCATCGGAAGACCAATGAACGATTTTCTTCATCGCCTTGCTCCTCCATGTAAGATGATCATCCGAGTCTCCCGAACGATTGAGGAGTAAGGCAACCATGATATCCGCATAGAAATAAACGGAAGCATAGGCGGCGAGATCTTCATCGGCTCTGTCCTTTATCATTCGACTATTGCCACGACCGTCTTCCCGGGACCAGAAAGCTGATGTTCTATGTTGCTCGGATTCATTCTTCTCCGCTTCGTATTGCTTGGCAAGTTCTCGAAACCGTCCGATGCCGAGCCCTTCATCGAGTATCACCCTTTCAATTTCGGGTCCAGCTGCGTCCATCAGGGTTTTGAGGCGAGAAGGATCAAGTTGTATGGTCAAGCCAACTTCGTGAAGTCCGTAGGCAACGTCGAAGAGTTCTGGAAAGTCGCAGTAGTGGAGATCAGGCGTTCTCAAGTGTCCCACTTTGAAGTCATAGAAGGTTCGAAGGAGGTCTCGAACTCGAGTCAAAAGGGAAGGTATCTGTCGATGTCGCCATGATTCATGAGTACATCATTGACGAAGTTATCCCTGATGAGCACCGACCTGTTGGAATCCAGTCTTATTCTCCACACCCTCATCATATTCTTCAATCACAATCCTTCTCATCGATTCAAGGCAGTCCATGATCCCGCCTTGAACAGGGGGCTCAGCAGGGGCCACAAAGCCATGCGTCGAGAGTCCTGTATTGCCTATGTCGAACAATTGCATCTCATGCCCTCTGCGGAGTAGCTTCAGTCTTTCCCCAACAATCTCTTCTATCGGTTTGCCGATGCTGTAACTGGGTTGACCAAGTTTCTGAGCTTCAGTATTGGCGGCCTCGTGCTCTTCCATCCATGGTATGTTGATATTGCCGAGCGGGTTGTTTGGATTATCCAGGTCGACACCGGCAGCGAGGTCTAAACCGTTGAAGATCGCTTCTATATCCATATCATCGTCCATAAGCAGGTCTTGATCCATGCCCACGTCGCCTAACAAGTTTTCCAACATGTTTTGGTCGATGGGAGCGTTTGGATCCATTCCCATCGCCGCGGCCATGGCTGCCATGGCCTGATTCATGTCAAAATTTGGTGGGAAAGCTCCATTGAAGTCGAAATTTGCTGCCACGTTCGGGTCGGCGCCGTCCATCCTGTTTGATCGCGGGAAGGTTCTATTCATAAAAAGGATCAGATTTATAGATATTTTGTCGAGTACTGCGGTGCTTACTATCGATTGGGACGCAGAAGTGCGTGTGAGGATTCACAACGACGGCACCTGGGTTTGTATTCCGCGACGCGCTGTTTGGTCATCTTTGGGTTTGCGTGCGACTTCGAAAGAAGCACACTATTTCCTTTCAAGGTAAGATCGTAACCTTCCGCGGCCGAATATCTTGATGGCTGCGACCAGAAGCGTGCAACTGGGCCATCTTTCACCAGCTTATCACGAAGCCAACCACATTGTGACACCCATGAGTAAGTGTAATATCACTTCAATCGTAAATTTATTGTGTGAAATTTAGTAGTTAATTTACTACTAAAGATCAAATGTCAAAAAATCAAAACGGGACTTCAAGTTGCGCAGCTGCCAATCCAGCCAGTACGTCTTGCCAGTGACCATGAGCATGGGCTGGAGCCAGAGCCGGGCCTTCCTGTGCACAAGCACAAGCTCCGGCATGCGAAGGCAACGGAAGTTCTCGAGTTTTCGAACTGCAATAATTCGCAGCGTGACACGCCTCGCAAGAAAGCATGCCCACTGACAGGCCCCATTCGTATAACCTTGCCTCCGTTTCCTTATCTTGAAAGGCTTTGATAGTGCGAAGACGAAGGTCGTGGGCCCTCTCGCGACATTCCTCGATTTCGCAACCATAGAGATCAGATCGGTCAATATTTGGGAACACGTGAGGACATGATATATGCAAAATATCTACTCGATCCAAAAAAGATGCCCGACCTATGTCGGGAATGCATTCCGGTTACGTCGCTCTCGGGCGCACTCAGCCTTGTGCGAGGGCCATGCAGCTTTCTGACAATCCGGAGTGCAATACGTCTTGGTGTGACACGAGCTACAAGACTTCAACTTCTTACCCCAATCATACAACCGCGCTTCAGTTTCTGCATCTCGAACGCCTTTCACCCGTCGTTTCCGAAGTCGCATTAGCTCGGCTTTCTCAGGGCATGCTTTGTTATCGCATCCATAGAACTCGATGCAACTCCATTGGCCGGAAATGTTGAGATTTGACCATCTGTATCGTCGTTCAAGACTGTCTGGCAGATTCTCAAAATCTCGGAGAAGACCTCTCCACTCCGCCTGAGTTTTCGGCGGAAGTCCTTCCTTCTTGAGCTGGTGGGAGATGTAATGGAATATTACTGGTTCATCCCAGTTCTCGTTCTTTGACGCGCGCTCAAAAGGTGAGATACCGTATCTTTTGTAGATATTATAGCACGACATTGTGAACACGTCAAGAGGCTGCACGGATTTGATTTAGCCAACGTCAACACGGAACAGAAATTAGAGCAGTCCTACTTTTCGTGATTCGCGCCATTCCGTTATGTCCAATAGGGATTGTGTTGCATCAAAGAGTGATCGTTTGGTTTGCTTCTCCCATGCGGCATCAGGCAGAGAGAGAACGGCGTCCTCGGCAATTGCCTTGCATGTGCTCATGCCCTGATGACTCGTATTAGTATCGACAACAATTGTTAAGAAGCCATCTCACACAGTCTCCAAGAAGCGCAGCAAGACCTCCTGCTTGACAGAACTTTACAAGTAAACGAGGCTCCCAATAAATTGGTCGCATGGAATCGGTTAAACAATCGCCGTAAATGCGACGCATCTGCTTGTTCGATGACCAGAACACGAGCCTCTGGAGAGATTTTTTCTCTCTGCGCTTTTGATCTTCCGTAGCTTCCTTTTCCATGAGAAAGGCTACCATCATGTCTCCATAGAACCAAACGGCGGCGTAAGCAGCGAGGTCTTCATCGGCTTTATCCGTGATATGTCCGACATTGAGATTATCGGTATCATCAGCTTCTTCTGAACGACGCAGCTCTTTTTCATAATTCATAGCCAATGCTCGATATGGTCCGATATCGGGCGCGACATCCAGGACGACCCTCTCAAGTTCCGAACCTGTGGCATCGATGAGAGCTTTGAGACGTGGAGGGTCGAGTTGGAGGGTGAGGCCGACTTCGTGCATGGGGAGGGATATGTCGAATATTCGAGGGAAATCGCAATATTTTAGATCAGGAGTCCTGACCGCAGTGACTTTGAAATTGTAATAAACTCTGAGGAGTTCTCTGATGCGCGTCAGAAGCGCAGGCACCTAGCTCGCTCGTTCAGAATCAGCGGTATAGCAGAAGATTTGATTCTCGTACGCGTGAAAACTCAGGATTCGAACGGTTCTCATAGTCCTCAATGACGATTTTCCTCAGAGTTTCGACCGTCCACATCATCCCATTTTCGATAGGCGGATTGGAAAGCTTGACAACTCCCTTTCCTGCAAAACCACCACCCGTAATCTGGTTCATCTGGTAGGCCGAATGGGCCAGTTGGAGTCGCTCGTCTACCACATGTTTTAGTCGTTTCCCATAAGCTGGTCTGCCCAGATGTTGCACTCGAATCATCTCCTCGTGAGGGCCTTTCATAATGTTTACCAGTTGCTGTAAGGCATCAAAGTCCATTCCTGGGGGCATATCCATGACGTTCAAAGGCTAGATCTGGGAGGTAGAGTCTCGAGGAGAAGAAATTGGCAGAGGGTAAAAAAGCCTACGGAGATAGTGCCGTTTTACCGGGCGCTGTCCTTGTTTGGCTAAAAATGACAACCTTCCGAATCCCGGTCTCAGCCAAGCTAAACTGTACAAAGAACCCTCTACAGTGATAATATTCGTATAGATATACATACATAGAGGTATTAATGGGTAATGATCGTTTGAGGGGCATATTTCTCATTGCCCTTCACATATCTACATTTTTATAAGTCGATGTGCTGAAGCGAGTATGAGCGAAAGCACAAACTTCAACCATGTCAGTAAACCTTGAATGTCTTGACACTGCGGTCTAGCTGAAGGTGTTGAAGCCCAGCAACGGATGCACACGAGCCACAGTCCGGGATAGTCTTCGAAATCGGGCGGTCCAGTATTACTGCTTTCAGCAGCACCATAATCTGTGCGAGGGGACGTCGGTTCTGGTCGTTGATACGGAAGAACACCTTGCATTATAGCGCCGAGAATTCGGAGATCCCTATTCCAATTGGCATACGGCAAAACTGAAGCAATGAGTTCCTGATCAAATAGATTATGAGCTCGTTGGTACGTAGGACGAAGAGAGTCACGCGGGGGATATACTGACTAGAAACACACATCCCAATGCCCATATATCCGATTTCGCACTGACTGATAGATCACTAACCACCTCGGGGGCCATCCATCTTGGTGTGCCGATCAGACCCGCCAGGGAGGTCGTTGACTCTGATCCATTGTCGTTCGCATCGTTGGACATTGGATTGAAGCCCGATAGCATGGGTCGCCCGTCTGCAGCTATCAAGATATTCGCCTAGCGTTGTTTCGTCGTTAGCGGTAGATCTACAGGGACGTACTGTGCAACGTACCCCTCTGAGGTCTCCGTGAATTAATTCCCGGGAGTGGAAGTACGCCAAACCGTTTGTGATACCTAGAAGCTTTAGCGGCGTTGAGAATGAGAAAGTATGCGACAGCAGAGCGAAACTCACGAGATTGATTCGGCATATTTCTGGATTATTCTTGATGTAATTCGGCGCGTCTCCGTTTTCCGTCCAGAGAGTCACGGGAGAGATAGAATGGCCCGAGAATAAGCAGAACCCTAAAAGTGGAATGGTATTTTCGTGCTTCAACTTCGACCATAAAGTCATCTCTTTCTGGATTTTCTAGACTCGAAGCAAATAGATCAGGACGGCCCATATCGACTGTAAAGTATGAGGTACCTTAAGCAAAGCGTTTTTGTGTATTCCAGGCCTACGAAAACCTCGAGTCACTCTCACCGCTACCCAAGATTTCTTGTATCTTGCTTTGTAGAGGTCGATATCTCCAAGTGAAAGTAGTGAGCCAGGTGGGATCTCCGGATAAGTGATAGAGGTGGTCAGGTTCTTCCACTTCCCAAAGAGATCGTCGATCCGATCGATACACGTAGACTCATCTGATGCTTCTCGAGGCTCAGCAAGCTTTGGGATGTTTGAGGGAGTAGGTTGCAGCGGAGCAAATCTGAACTCTGCTAGGAAGTCGAGGACATCAGCACAGGGGGGCCGAGCCGTAGGCTCGAAACTCCAACATCCGAAACACAGGGTCCAGAGACCCGGATATTGTGAGAACGCGGGTGGTGGAGGTTCGACTTCTTCGACGAGAGTCGAATTCATACTCTGAATCTTTTGAACGACTCGGGAGCTCGTCGAATAACTTTCGTGTGGATATCGATGACGCATTATGGCAGACAAGACAGGTAAGTTGTTCTTATAAGCAGCGTACGGCTTCATAGAGGCGATGAGTTCCTGCACAATTGGACAAGAGGTGGTCAGATATGCTCGCTGGCTGTCTGGACGAACCAACTCACGAGGAATATACAACCTAGAGCCCATATATCAGATTCGCGGCTGACTTTAGAGGCTACGTCTCCTTCTCCAAGCAGCTCTGGAGCCATCCAACGTGGCGTTCCCTTGACACCACCCCCGGTACTTGATGACACCAGGGTAAAGTCCGTTCCATCAAAGGTTGCGAGCCCGAAGTCTGCCAACACAGGCGTTCCCTTATCCGTGATAAGGATATTCTCCTAAACATCGGCCGTCATTGATAGAAGCAAATCGAGTATAATCGACGTACCCCTTTGAGATCGCCATGAACTACGCCCTGAGAATGTAAATATGAAAGTCCGTTTACGATTCCCAAGAGCTTCCGCCATGTCAGCGCAAGATGCGTAGATTTCAAACACGGACTCACCAATTCTATTCGATCAACCTGAGGATTTTCATCAATGAACCTTGGAGCACTACCGTTCTTCATCCAGGGAGACACCGGGCAAATCGAAACAGGCGAGCTCGGTGGCATGACTGAAGTTCCCTGGAAATGACAAAATCCCAAGAAAGGTAGAATATTTTCGTGTTTCATCATCGACCATACTCTCATCTCTCGTTTGATTTTCTGGAATATCGCCAGTCTGATGTCAATGAGCGCAATTGACAGATTATAATGAACGCACCGTGGACCACGACATCATCTTCTCCTCATCCTTAGAATGGGTGCGGATAACCTTCACTGCTACATCTACCCCTCCCAGTTTAGCCCTGAATATATCGGCAAAGCCACCAGACGCAACGGCATAAGAGTATTCCTCTAGATACGTGATGTCCGCTGTGAGATTTTGGGTTTCATCCGCTGCGGCCGATAGCATGGATGAGCTCAGTTGATTCATGGTCAAAGCGGTCATGGTTTGAAAGCATGCGACTATAAGAACGGCCCTCCATAGCGATAAGGAGATAGTCCACAGCCATTGAATTTGCACAGCCAGCCAGGGTGATGCAGTAGCGAGACGGGGATGCGGGGGAAAAGCGCCGATGCAGGTCTCGCCTGAACCATCATCAGCATTGTCCAAGGAGCTCGACTCTTTCGAATTTCTTCCAATGGACTTAATTTCTCAATATGAAACATTATGGCTGCCATGTATAGCCGTACTCGTCATACTAGCAAGGCATTTTGATCCAACTCTTATCGTGCAAAATCAGCTCTGCAAGCTTGGGCTGCACCTTCTCATATTCTGCCCCGTCTTGTTGGCTTTTCTATGGCCTATATGCGACGAGGAATGTCCTTCATACCAATGGGGCCTCGCATCTACAAGGACGGGACGTTTCAAAGACTTTGGCGATAGATATGACGCTATCGAGGGGGTCGTGGATGACTGGAGCATGCAGGCTAGCCTATTCCTTTCCATCAACGTTCATTCTTGCCGTGGCTAACCTCATGAATAGCCCCCATCATTTCTCCGGAAAAGGTCTGGATACAATCCGGCCTTCTATGTCGCAAAATTGAGGAGGATGTTAGCAGAGATCAAAGCAACGATTGCGAGATATCTGGTATCCTTAACTCATTCCAACCACTTGAATATTGTCTCACAAGAACGTAGATGTTGCCTTCGTCCTCCGCAAGTTCTCGCACAACGCCCAAGCCAACGCGGCCTCCAGCATCCTCAGCCTCGATAGTCGGGCTCATCGACCTCATCGACGAGGGTTCCAGATCCAATACCAGGATTCAACGGCAACGGCACCTGCTATCTTCCTTCGACTCGAACCAGCTTGCGTTTGCAGATGATACGACGAAACGACCCCGTGATCAACCATCAGAGCGAATGAAACCGTTAAGAACCCGCATACAACCACACCCCACGCCCTCTCCAACGCCCTCTCTTCCATCAGATACATCACCATCACCATCCCCTCCTCCTCCATCGCTCCCACCCATCGATTTCAAAGAATTAGCAGGTCTTTCCCAGTCCTCTGCACCCCGCCAAAAGCGTTCTTCCAACCCCAACCTCGACCATATCAAGCATTCTTTCCTCCCTCAATCGATCTCGTCATCGACTCTTCGGACGAGAGCAGCGATAGCGATACTATCGACGTGACACACGCTTCGTTCCTCCGTCAGGAATTCCCAGTTTCCGACGAGATGGGCCATATATGCTCTTCGCCGAAAAGGGACGAGCAGGAGGTGTCGATGGAGTCTGAGTCAGCGACCTCCGTTGCTCCGCCATTACCCAAGGAAGCTCACGAATCCTTGTTACAATCGCTCGTGTGCCTTGATTCGCCGTTGGACTATTCGTCACCGCCTTCGAGGGTGGAACCGATCCAACAGGCGGCCTACGAGGAATCCAGTACAGACACTTCCGTCGCGATATCTCACAGAAGCGAAGAGAAGTGTGAGATCACGATCACTGCGATATCCGATTCGAGCGTCGTACTCCTCGACGAACAGACACGCGAGAAAGAATACACGCCTACTATCACTGACTTCAATCTCGGGTCATTCGACCGCATACATTCCCCACCTTCTTTCACTGAAGATCTCAAAGCAGCCTTCCAGGCGACGCTGACCTCATCGAGCTCGGAACTAATAACGTCCAATCCCGATCGTACTCCAATCATTTCTCCCAGCCCGATCTCCCGCTCTCGATCTGAGAATTCTCATCAGGAGAAGAACTCACATTCATACCCGGGTCATCCGGAGACGTTGAAGGTTTCGAAGCTGGTCGAAGCTCTACTTTCACCTCGTCCAAATCCAACTCTATCTCATCATATGCAGTCATCTGCTTCGTATCTTACATCAACTCCGGCTCCAGCTTCACTTCCCACTCACCACATCAGTCATCCTCTCTTATCAACATCTCTCAACCATACTGATCCTTCCCCTCTCGACCTCCATCTCGCTACACATCAGGGAGAAGACGAAGAAGAAGACGAAGATCCTACGTCTCTCATCAAAAAATACTACAAACCCCACGAATTATTTCGTGGACTGACTTACGGACTTCGCGGTCGAGGATCTTCCTCTCCTCTGCCTCCTCCGAGCACTGATGACGCACCTGTCGAAGCTCCATCAGCGATGTCGACATCCGCGTATCCTATGTGTACTTTCATACCGAAACCTGCTGACTTCGACGAAGAGGAAGTGGACGTGGACGTGGATGGAGATCAGGATGTCTCGGATCCGGATTCTGATTCGGATGGAGGAAATTCTACGATCACAATCATAGCGGCCTTACCTTCTTCTCCGCAAGCACTTCGGAAGTCCTCTTCGTCATCTTCTTCTTCGCATCAAGATCGCTTAACCACGACCACGACGTCAGATTCAGATTCCGAAAAGGCCGCTTCTGCTCCTCATTCGACGATACCGACGCCCACGCCTTCAAGTGACTCATCTCATCAAGATCTGGCATCCGCATGTACCGCCGAGCCCTCCTCGACCCCAGCGACGAAATCGAAGATCGATCTCAGACCTTCCAACGACAGTCAGAATAAGAATAAGACCCAGATGAAGAAAAATCAGATCCCAGTTCAGAAGCTCCTTCAAGATCCTCCATATCGATATACAACCGCCTGTCAATTCGTCCCCGGTCCTCCTACTTCGGCTTCCGATACTGCTCCTGTGTTTCCTCATGTAACTTCAAGTTCGACATCTACTTCGACTTCGGCCCCGGCTTCCGTTTCGACTTCAAATTGTGTTCCTGTATCTTCAAGTTCTGCTTCTGCCTATTTTGCGCCTGCGCTCTCTGCCAATGCCTTTTCAACTCGGACGAACTCGAACTTGAAGCTTCACGTTACAAACAAACACGCAGACTCCGCCCTCGCTAACACTCGTCAATCTCAACCTCAACATCACGTCACTGGTATTTTATCTGCTTTGCATGATACTCGAACCCGCGATCTCAAGAATGGTACGACTTGTCAAGAAAAGGAGGGAACAGGAATGGGAGCGGCATCGGGAATGGGAGCGTTGTATCGACATTCGACGGGGTGGTATACTACGGTTGCTGAATGAATTGTGTTTGATGGCTGGCTTTGCAAGATTATCTTCTATTCGTTCTTTCGTCTATTCCCGGGGGCATATCCATGACAGTCAAAGGTCAGATCTGGCAGGTAGAGGGCAAAAATGTGTACGGAGATGGGGTCTTTTGTCCGGTAATTGTCCTTGTTGGGGGTGCGAAGCCCCCCCGTATAATTTGGTCAAATTCTAATTTGGAAATGACAACCTGCCGAATCCCAGCCAAGCCAGCCCCTCAACGGCCTCAACCGGTGACTGCACAAGGAACTTTTCAAAGGTATTATAGCCGTATAGATATACATGCACAGTGAAGTTAATGGGGGGTCATCGTTTGAGGGTTCTCATTGTCCTTCATATATCTGCATTTTTATGAGTTGACATGTTGAAGCGAACGGTACGAGCGAAAAGCACAGACTTTAACCATGTCAGTAGACCTTGGATGTCTTGGCACTGCGGTCGACTGGAAGGCGTGAAGTCCCAGCACCGAATGCACACACTCCATAGTCCAGGATACTGTTTGAAGGGAAGGGGTTCCGACGTTAGAGATGCTTGTGGATATGGATACTGGTCTGCTATCAAAGTCAAAATGAGCTGGTTAACATTTTGACAATGGTGATAAGGTAATATAGATGCAATGAGCTCCTGATTGATTAAATATATTTAGTCCTTCACGGAAGAATAAACACACGCAAGCGAATAGACTGACTAAGAACACGCATCCCAATGCCCACATGTCCGATTTCGGAGTGACTCCCGGGGCTGATTCCATAATCACCTCAGGAGCCATCCACCTCGTCGTGCCAAGTCGTATCCGGGTCGGTGTATTTGATTCAATGAAGCTCAAGTTGTGCGACGTAGTACGAGTAAAGCTTGATAACATAGGTCGCCCCTCGTCTGAGATCAAGATGTTTCCCTGACATTGTTCCGCCCTCAGTGACAGAATAACGAGTATATGCCACGCCAACATACCCCTTTGAGGTCGCCGTGATATAATCCTTGAGAGTGGATGTACGCTAAACCTTTGGTTATCCCTAAGAGCTGTTGTAACATCAATGTGTGTTTTTCCTGTCGTAATTTAGCAACTGACAAGATTAACTCGGCATGTATGAGGATGGCCCTTGAGATAATTTGGCGCGTCTCCTTGTTCCATCCACGGGGTCACGAGAGAGACGGACAAACTCGAGGAAAAGAAGAAACCCAAAAGTGGAAGGATATTATCGTGCTTCAACTTTGACCACGTACTCATCTCTCGGAAAATTTTCTAGAAGATCATCGGACACGATCAAGATGATCCAAGTTGAGTGTGGAGCAAAAGATACCTTAAGCAGAACTTTTTCATGCACTCCAGACCAGTGACCCACTTCTACCACTTTCAACGCTACCCATGATCCCTTGAATTGCCCCTTGTAGATTTCGGCATATCGGAAAGAACGCAAGGCCTCATGAGGATTCTCTGGATAAATGACATCGATCTTCAGATCTGTAAATTCCTTAAAGAGTTCGTCTAGGGGAGGAATAGACTTGTTCGATGTCTCCGGTGTGCTTAGCAGGGGCGGTTCATAGGCGATTGAAGAATCCAGAGGAGTGGATGGTACCCGGGTACTTTGTAGCTGAGCTATGAAATCGGAAATATCGGAGCACTTGGGTCTGGAGGTAGGCTCGAAATCCCAACATTTCAAACAGAGGTCCCATAGTCCCGGATGTCGTGCAAACGCGGGCGGGGGCGGCTCGACTTCTTCGACGAGATCTGAGCTTATGTTCTCCTGCTTGTACAGCACTCGAGTGCTGGTAGACAAACTTTCATGCGGAAGTCGATGACGCATGATGGCGAATAAGATTGGTAGATCGTTCTTGTAAGCAGCGTAAGGTTTCATCAAAGCGACGACTTCCTAATTTGATCGCAGGAAGAGTCGTTCAGCGATACTCGTCGGATAGGTGGATCGATCGACTCACGAGGAAGATACAACCCAGTGCCCATATGTCTGATCCGCGGCTGACTTTAGATGCTGTATCTCCTCCGCGGAGTAGTTCTGGGGCCACCCAACGTGACGTTCCCTTCACACCTCCAGTACTTGAGGACATGAGAGTATAGTCTATATCGTCGAACGCTGCCAGTCCGAAATCTGCCAGTACGGGAGTTCCCTTATCCGTAATAAGGACGTTCTCCTAGACCGTAGTTTGTGAATGAAAAAAAGCATGAAAATGGTTTCGAGGACACACCCCTTTAAGATCGCCATGAATTATCTTGCGAGAATGCAGGTAAGAAAGTCCTTTCGCAATGCCTAGGAGCTTAGCGCATGTTAGTGTACGACGCACGGAACGCAAGGAACTGATGAACTGACTAATGCAACTCGATCAACGTGAGGATTGTCGCGGATGTATCGAGGAGCACTGCCGTTCTTCATCCAGGGAGAAACCGGGCACATTGAAGCAAGTGAGTTCCGAGGCATGATCGGAGCTCCTTGGAAATCGCAGAATCCTAAGAAAGGGAGAATGTTATCGTGGTCTAGCATCGACCACACACTCATCTCTCGCTTCACTTTCTGCAGTTTTGGAGAGAGTGAAAAACATGTAACGTCAGGTACACACGAAGTTTGCAATATATACACGCACAGTAAACCACGTTTGGACTTTCTCTTCGTCGCTAGACCGGCTTCTTATAACTTTCACGGCGACGTCTTTACCTCTGTATTTGGCCCTGAAGATGTCAGCAAAGCCGCCAGATGCAACAGCGTAAGAGTATTCTTCTAGATAGGTGATGTGAGGGGTAAGATCCTGAAAGTCCAGTACAGCGGCTGAGTGATCTGCAATCCAAGTCGACATGGTTCCAGTCAAAGCATGGTGATGGGACCACTGGCACTGCCCGTGTTGTGCATTGTAGATGAACAGCCAGCACAGGTCCAAGGGGTCAATGGGCGCCAGGTCGTGTTTGAGTTCGTGCCAGTACTAGTGAAGTGCTAGTGATAAGTTAGAGCGAAAGAGGCGCCGTCAAACTCTCTCTGAACCACCACCATCGCTGGCTCGGCAGCTCGATTCTAGTCTGGGATATTCATCAATGGAATCCAGCACTCGACATGATCTTCCATGGATATCATATTTGGTCGTCCTCGTCATCCTCATTGAGCATTTTCGTTTGAAGCCCATAGTCAAAAATCAGCTCCGCGAGCTCGTGCTGCACCTCCTCATGCTCTGCCCCGTCTTGTTGACTTTTCTATGGCCTATATGCGACGAGGGTTGTCCTTTATACCAGTGGGGCCTCGCATCTACAAGGACGGGACGTTTCGAAGACTTTGGCGATAGATATGACGCTGTCGAGGGGGCCGTGGATGACTGGAGCATGCAGGCTAGCCTTTTCATTTCCATCAATGCTCTTTCTTGCGGCGGCTAACCTTATGAATAGCCATCATCGTTCCGTCGGAAAAGGTCTGGATACAATCCGGCCTTCAGTGTCGCAAGATTGAGGAGGATCTTTGCAGAGACCAAAGCAGCGATTGCGAGATATCTGGTATCCTTAACTCGTTCAGACCACTTGATCACTGGCTCACAAGAACGTAGATGATGCCTCCATCCTACACAAGTTCCAGCACAACGTCCAAGCCAACGTGGCCCCCAGCATCTTCAGACTCGATAGTCGGGCTCATCGACCTCATCGACGAGGGTTCGAGATCTAATACCAAGATTCAACGGCAACGGCACCTACTATCTTCCTTCTACTCGAACCAGCTTGCATTTGAAGATGATACGACGAAACGACCTCGTGATCAGCCGTCCAAGCGATCGAAACCCTCAAAACCCCGCATACAACCACACCCCACGCCCTCTCCAACGCCCCCTCTTCCATCATATCCATCTCCATCTCCATCTCCATCCCCTAGTCCTCCATCGCTCCCACCCATCGATTTCAAAGAATTAGCAGGTCTTTTCCCAGTCCTCTACTCCCCGCCAAAAGGGTTCTTCCAACCTCAGCCTCGACCATATCAAGCGTTCTTTCCTCCTTCTCTCGATCTCGTCATCGACTCTTCAGACGAGAGCAGTGATAGTGATACTATTAACTCGACACACGCTTCATTCCTTCGCCAGGAATTCTCAGGTTTCGACGAGATGGGGCATGTATGCTCTTCGCCGATAAAGGACGAGCAGGAGGTGTCGATGGAGTCTGAGTCAGCGACCTCCATTGCTCCGCCATTCCCCAAGGAAGCTCACGAATCCTTGTTGCAATCGCTCGTGTGCCTTGATTCGCCGTTGGACTATTCGTCACCGCCTTCGAGGGTGGAACCGATCCAACAGGCGGCCTACGAGGAATCCAGCACAGCCGTCTCCGTCGCAGTATCTAACAGAAGCGAAGAGAAACGCGAGATTATGATCACTGCGATATCCGATTCGAGCGTCGCACTCCCCGACGAACATGAAGACGAGAAAGAATACGCCGCTACTGTTGCTGACTTCGAAATCGACTCGCATGACTGCATACATCCCCCACCTTCTTTCACTAACGACCTCAACGCAGCCTTCCAGGCATCGCTGACTTCTTCGGCAATCTCGGAACTCAAACTGTCGGATTACGATTGCACTCCAATCATTCATTCCACCCCAATCTTTCGCTCTCGATCTGAGAATTCTCATAAGGAGCAGAATCTATACCCGGGTCATTTGCAGACGTCGAAGGTTTCGATGCTGGTCGATGCTCTACTTTCGCCTCGTCCAAATCCAACTTTATCTGGCCATATGCTGTCATCTATATCATATCTTCCGTCACCTCGAGCTTCACTCCCCACTCACCTCATCAATCATCCTCTCTTATCAACATCTCTCAACCATACTAAACCTTCCCCTCCCGCCGACCTCCATTTCGCTAAACATAAAGATAAAGATGAAGCCGAACCCGAAGATCCCACATTCGTCATTAAAAAGTACTACAAACCACACGAATTGTTCCGCGGACTTACATACGGACTTCGCGGTCGAGGATCTCCTCCTCTGCCTCCTCCCGGCACTGATGCATCCGTCGAAGCTTCATCAGCGATGCCGACATCTGCGTATCCTATGTGCACTTTCATACCGAAACCTGCTCAATTCGACGAAGAGGATGTGGACGTGGAGGGGGATGAGGATGTCTCGGATCCGGACTCTGATTCGGATGGAGGGAACTCTACGATCACCATTATGGCGGCCTTGCCTTCGTCTCCGCAAGCACTCCGGAAGTCCTCTCCGTTATCTTCTTCTTCGCAGCAAGATCGCCCAATCACGACCACGGCGTCAGATTCAGATTCCGAAAAGGCCGCTTCTGCTCCTCATTCGACGATACCGACGCCCGAACCGACATATAACTCATCTCATCAAAATCTGACACCCGCATGTACCGCCGAAACTTCCTCGACAGCAGCAACGAAATCGAAGATCCATCTCAGGCCTTCCAACGACAATCAGAATAAGAATAAAACCCAGATGAAGAAAAATCAGAGTCCAGTTCAGAAGCTCCTTCAAGATCCCTCATACAGATATTCAACCGCCTGTCAATTCGTCCCGGGTCCTCCTACTTCGGCTTCCAATGTTGCTCCTGTTATTCCTCAAGCGACTTTAAGTTCGGCATCGATTTCGACTTCAACCCCGGCTTCCGCTTCGACTTGTGCTCCTTTATCTTCAAGTTCTGCCGCTGCCTATTTTGCACCTGCACCCTCTGCCAACGCTTCCTCAAATCGGACGAACTCGAACTCGAAGCTTCACATTACAAAGAAACACGCAGACTCCGCCCTTGCTAACACTCGTCAATCTCAACGTCCCGTCACCAGTAGTTTATCTGTCTTACATGATACTCGACACCGCGATCTCAAGAACATTGCTACTTGTAAAGGAAAGGAAGGAACAGGAATGGGTGCGGCATCGGGAGCGTTGTATCGACATTCGACGGGGTGGTATACTACGGTGGCTGAATGAACCATTGATGCTTGATGGCTTTCTTTGCAAGATTTTCTTCTATCCGGTCTGTCGCTCGATGCATTTGTCTTTTCTTATCCATAATCAATGATCTGGATTTCGGACTTCTACTCTTACGTGTACGTTGCTCTGTGTTTCATGCTGATGCCACCATTATTGCCGTCAGGCGATATGAAAGAGAGACATGTACTGTATGACGAGATAAACTGAGTCGTAGACTCAGAGGTGCAGAGCGACATGTAAAATTATTATACCTGTATTAGTGGAGGGAGGAATCAAATAAGTCTAACTGGATCCCGCTCCCATTCAGACCGCTACCCAACTCTATTCTCCGGTCCCTCCCTCAACTTCCTCGCACTCCTCATCCTCGGCCTAGTAGCAACATACCACTCCCAAGCACTCCTCATAACCTCCCCATCCGCCTCATAAGGAGTAGCAATCTCACTATATCCACTCCTCGCCGTAGGATGACGTAAATAAATGGCAGAACAGGTTGCGAATGATGGTTCGATGTATGCGGGGATGAAGATGAATGGAGAGATGTATGGGGGTGGGTGGAAAGGCGTTAGTGTGGTGAGGTAGGCTGATGGGGTTGGTGTTATTGTTATTGTTTTTTGTGAGGGGCTTGGTGGGGTTGGTGATTGGGCCTCTGAAGTCGAGGAGGGAGAAGGGTCTGAAGATGCGGATGAGGAAGGAGGAGTGGAGGGCGTTTCTGAGGACGCGGAGGTGGTTGATGAGTCGGAGGGCGAGGACGTGTTCTCTGAGCTCGAGAGCTCAGGTGGTTTTTGGAGGAACCGAATGGCACTGGGATCTACTGACACCATATCGCCCGGAGCCAGCCTCGTATTCGCATTCTGGTGCTATACGACAAAATTAATCCCCAAAAAGAGTGCCAATAGAAAAGGGGCTCACCAAGACACCATTCAGTCTAACGTTCCCATGAACGACGAGCCTTCTCGCCTCCCACACCGAATGGGCAAAACAACATCTAAAAATGAAGACGTCTATTCGTCGTTCCACCTCTGCCCACATCAAACTCCCCACAGGCGCAAGTTTCTGTTCCTCAACATCCCTCCTACGCGCCTTCTCCAACTCCTGCGCACGTCTACTCATCCTCCACGTATCCGTCCCCAAATCATCATTCCTTCCGCCTCTCAAATTCGCCGTTGCCTTTCTCGGCCGGACATCAGGTATCGTTTGAGGAAGATACCATCTCTTGAATATTTTTTCAGGGATATGATCTCCGTGATAAGCTCTTAGGAGCCGTTTGGAGAGCCATCGTTGTTGGAAGAGGGATTGAGAGGTTCGGTTAAAGCGCGCTTCAGAGGCTTTTTTACCGACTGTGCGGGAGATGAGATTGAAGAGATTGTGTGGGGACCAGCTCTGTATTACGCATTATATTACTGATAATAGAAGAATCAGGAGACGTACCATCCGAGGGAGAGCCCTCGTATGTCCTAGCACATTTGCGTCGCGCATAGAAAATTTGTCGGAGTGCGAAATGAATTTCTTTTGCCTTCAACTGCTTCAATTACTGAATTATCCATGCATCCTCATCTCTTTCCAACATCAATCGCATCTATCGTGTCTTGCCTGGAAGAATTATTCCTCACTAGGTCCTTCGACTGCGAGATCAGATCACTCCTCACTGGCATCCATGGTCTTCGCTCGGGTCTTCGGGTCCTCGTTCAATTCTTCCTATACGCAGTAGCCATAAGAGTATTACCCATGGATGCAATACATGTGACGCCGTGAATCATCTCAATATTCAAACCACCCTGAATTCAGACCTCCATTGACAAACCTTCAAAGCTCCTGACTTCCACTCCGTCCGCCGAAATCAAGGTCGAAAGTCAACCCTTCTTAGTCAAATCCCCTCTCTCTCTCGAACATTCTTTGGGGTAAGCCCAATTAACTCGTTCTGGATGATATATATATACAAATCATTAACCGCCTTCGTCTCAGGTTTATTCCCTGCCTTCGCGGAATCACGAATATTCATATACTTCAGTACGTCGGATCGTTGATACTGGGCTTGGCTTACCTCATCTAGAAGAGCTGGGGACGTCGTCATCGCGTTCGCAACAGGGGCGAGATTGAGAGGACTGCGTTCGAGAAGAGAGAGCGGGGCCTGCTCGTCCGTCTCCAGCTATCACGACACCGGTACCTCAGTATACATGACACATGATCCCCTCGCTCCCACCCCAAGCTGCAACCTCTCAAATGACGTACAATCCACCTCTCTCCGAGACACAACTTTGCATACCGGGGTGAAAGTTCTGACGCAAGACGAGGACCGAGATCAAAGACGGCTTTCTATCGTCCTCTCCACGATCATGCGGGAGATCGTCCGATTCTATCTTGCCCTAGTCCAGTGACGCAAATCGGGACGTACTTGTTTATCAGAGACTTTGCCCAGCGAAATAACAAGGGCACGATGTCAACCCCACAGAACGCCTCTCTGTCAACACCTTCGAGATCTCTGATTTGAGCGACACTCGAGTGTCTTTTCAAGATCTTCTCAGGACTCCCAACGGCTCACGACCTACGATCACAATGAGGGGCTAAACGACAATGACAATGGCCGTGTCAAGATGAGGGTCGGGTCTGGATGCTGGATGCTGGCTGGCAGTGGCCCGGCCTGGCAATGGGAGGTATGTCAGTGACGAGTGTCAACGACTGGGATGATAAGTTCATACCATCGATATTTTGATATTTGAGCAAGGAATTGAGGAGTGGATGATGGGTGCTCAAGATAGAGAACGAGGCAGAGTTAGACTGTTAATAATGTGCGAGAGAAGAAAGTGAACGAGGATGCCTTTCGACTTGACGACAAGCACAGTCGATGTGCTCGTGCCTTGCACTAGGATATCAGACAATGAAAATCACTTACAAAGACCACTACGAGATCTTCAAGCCATCTGTCGCACAAGAGTCAAGGATCAAGGTAGATAGCAAGGCCAGGACAGAATAAGCCGCCCGCCTCACCCCCCGCCAACGAACCTCGACACTCCGCGTCCAGGCAGCTCCCGCAAACTCGCAGCCCCCGCAGCATCGCCACTTGGCAACACCAGCCGCATACGCAACCAGGCTACACTCCGCAGCAGAGCCACTCACCGCTCGTCCACTTCGCCGCCCTTCCACTAACGCATCAAAGGTTGAGAGAAAGGAAACTGAAGTTCCGACTGACCCCGTTGTTTTATAGATGGACTGCTTGTTGATTTTTCGCAGGATCACGAGTGGGTGGTTGTGTAGGAAGTGTAGACGTGGATACGAGGGATAAGAGATGAACGGAGCAGAGTCAAGGGTATGGGTGTTAGCTAAAGCAGGCTATAGCAGCTCAGGTGCTGCGTTGGCTTCCGAATTCCGCCGGCGCTTGCATCGTCTTCCGCTGCCACTGCTTGGCTACTGCTTTGCTTGACGACTTGATCCCTTCATGCACGACTTCTCGACGTCCATTAGTTCTTTATGGATCGCTGACTGAGATAAAAATTCAGCCCTTGTGCAAATTTAATGGCTTATTCACGACCTTAGTCCGACTCGTGCTCGATAGCATCCTCCTCTGCATTCCGTGAATTTCCGTATTTGGGTTATTGACGAACGTAGCGGATCTCACTTTCCGCCCTTGTGATTAGTCTGTGGATGACTGACTGTACCGGATTCTGCCAGTGCTCTTGTGTTGAGTACCCAGCTTATTCACGAGCAAACCACAGCTGACTGTCCTCGAAAGTCAGCTCCGACATGAAATTCGATATAACCGCGGCAATCTCATGTCCAAGACTGATGTATCTATTTGCTGAGTCGCTCGTCGTTTGCTCCCAGTGATGACAGATTTGACCTGATCCCATAGGCCGATCCGAGGCACAATTAGGCACCCAAACATGAGCACCTTTCTAGTGTATCCTTTGCACAGGAGCATTCCTCGCGTTTCCTCTGGACAAATCATTCGCAAAGCGAGCGCAACAGATATCCGAATTTTTACGATCCCTCCGTGCTCGACGAGATCGCAAGCTCCATTTATATCCCTCCACCACGACTACCATCGATCATGGTTCTTTTCCAATATCCAATCCTCTCTACCACTGTTCCTTCTCCTCCACCGCCCTCTGACTAACCCCACTCCTAGCCCCATGCGCCTGTTCCCTCCACCCGAACTTAGGCTTAAACCCCAACACATCCTTAGCCTTCCGAATACTCAACAAAGAGTCATTTGGTCCTGCTGTAGGCTCGTAGGGGACGTCTGGGAAGACTGCTTTTATTAGGTCGGCGTTGGGGGTACGCATTACTGTTTCCTATTTTTGGGATGGGGTTAGAATGGGGGGAATGGGAGGGGAGGGAGGTGTACTTCGTTTGCGATTAGGAATTGATGATGGCCTTTTAGGGTCGACTCGAGAGATAGACGGATGGCTTGTGCGCCGCTAGTCAGCATCAGCATCAGCATCATGTATGAGGCGAAAGGAGGGAGAGGAGACGTACTCTCGCGCATCAATATATCCCCACGCACTACGAAGAAACGATCGTCAATGAGTTACTCGCAGGAAGAATGAAGAGCGCAAGACGCACTTCCAACACCTCAGGTGAGGATCATCTTGCCAACTTTCAAACTTCTTATAATCTTCGGGAAGCATCACCTGAAATCCATTAGCCTCTTGGTCTCCCTCGCTCGGTTCTCCAAATGCCGCACTGAAGGACTCACATTCGAAAACCTCAAACTGACAACCCTAAGCTCGGGATCCCACCTCGCATACTGTCCCGCCATCTCCTCCCCAACCAGCTTACTAAGACTATACGCACTCTCCGGTCTCCTCTCACTCTCTTCCGTAATCGGTAAAAAGGCTGGTGGGTGTGGGATTAGAGGGAGACCGATTAGCGTTTCGGAAGATGCGAGGACTAGGTTTTTTATTCGGTTCTTGCGGGATGCTTCGAGGATGTTGTACGTGCTGTCCAACAGTTATTATAATGTTTGATACATGCAATGGGTGGAGAGGGAGGGTACCTCATGGTGTTGGTTTGGAATTGGAAGCTCGAAGCTGTCTGTCCGGGAGCAGGGAGCGCAGCGAGATGAACGACCGCATCAACACCTTTATAGCTCTACCCACAGACCATCCATCCATTAGTTTCAGTCCCACCTTTTGATTAAATGTGGAGACGAACCATATCGATTTCGGAGAGGGCTTCCATTACTTGACCCATATCTGTGAGGTCGATTTGGAGGTATCGACCTGGGAGTGCTCCTTCTCCATTTTCTCCGGTAGAAGGGGGAGGGGGGACACGGTCGAAATTGATGACGTCCCATCCGTGACTAGCTAACTGTCGAGGCCATAAAAATCAGCTCAAGCTCGAAATCGGCCCAGACAAAATGATGAAGTAGATAAAAGACGGCGGTGATGGCGAAAAAGGAGGTTGCAGGTCGCAAGGAGGAGTGGACAAGCCTCAGAGAAGTCGTCGAGCAAAGAAGATGGCGCAAAAAACGAAGTGAAAGAAAAGGATATAGAGATCAAACATACCTCTCGTACAGTCGCCCTCCCAAGCTTCCCACTACCACCCGTAACAACTACTCTTTTCTTCTGAACATTCTTTCCATCTCTGGAAGGCGGCTCGCCGAGTGCGAGTGTGTCAGAGAACGATCCAACAGCTTGTTGAGGTTCTGTACTCATTTGATGGTGCTGGAATTGATGACTCGGACGGTGGGCTCAAGACGATGAGGTATTGATGAGAGTACGAAGCAAGGAGACGGGAGAGCGTTGTAATCTGGATCTATGTCATGGAGCCGTATCAAACGTTTATCCCACTTCGCTCGGGCCGTGATGGCGATTGCGAGATGGTCGTCAAAGAAGAAAGATAAGCAACTGGTAGAATATTCGTCTTGCAGATGCAAACGTCATTTTCTGGGAAGAGTAGAATAGTCGATGAGGCACGTATTCAAATTGCTGATCATGATATCAGGAAGAGTTCAAATGAGCAACTGACGCCCGACTCGCTTACACTCCTAGATGATCGACGATCTACAGATCTAACAGTTGCGACAAATCAATTTTCCATTATTTTGTTTGTAGGATGCCATGCATATGACTTGGTATCAGGTTCAGACACATATTTCTATTGATTCACCCCGGATGCATGGCCTCATGCACAAGGTCTCTCCTGCTTTGCACAAAAAAACTTGAAGAATACCCGCAACGCGAACTTGTTAACAGATTCAGAAGACATCCAGTAACAACGCCATCGATTCCCCCTATCACCGCTGGATCTCCTTCGTAAACCGATCTACAGCCCACATCAACAACCCCCTCCACTGAAAAGAAAGAAAGAACAACATACCATAAATCTTCAAAGAAAGCCTCTCAAGCGCCTCACACATATCCCTCGGATACCTCTCCCATTTCTCCTTCGGCTCCTTAAGCAAAGAAACTTGCAACTCCCTCGAGGATCGAGAAGAGACGTATAGATTACATAGTTCGGATAATTCGCTTTGGGTGTGTCCCCAGTTCTTCATACATGTGAATAGGACGAATGTATCTGTATTAAAACATTCGGTATTAGTTGGTGGTGTAGGGAGGGAGGGAGGGAGAAGGAGATGTACCGCAGAATACTTGGCAGCTGAGGAGGAGAGATTTAGTTTGGGGAGTGGATCCGTAGATTTCGTGCGGGCGTCTATCGACTACCGTCTCGAGAGTATGATTTATCTTTGGTATTGGTAAAGAAGGGTTTGACGAGGGAAGGAAAAGGGAAACTTACTATCTTAGCTGGTCCCTCTGTACTCACAAGCGAAGGATATTCGAGGAAATTCCACACCAATTTCCGACGTTGCCAAGGGACGTCAACAGGCTTCTTTGACGCTTGCGCAGCTATGGTCAGCTAGCCTCAGTGTTCAGCAATCTATACACCAAAGCTACTGACTGAGTATCGACCTGTTTCAAATCAGCACCATACTCTGACTCTCTGAGAAAAGGGCGGCACGTACAATTCCCAGAAGTACCGAATGAACGAGCTCGCACGCTGAGCCGAAGCGAACAAAATAGACAGTCCAAAGTCCTGCTTCTGCAATGACTCAAGCGTCACATCCAAAAGCTCTCTCAACGGCCCACTCTTCTCCCTATCCCCACTCTCAACATTCACTACCCCCATCCATCAATTTTTTTATTAATTCGTACTGGAGGAAGGCTCACCATTCGCCACCCGAATAACAGCACTAGGAGGCCTCGGCATCGCCATCAACGGATCTCGATACCCCTCCTGAAATTTCCGTTCAGCAATTATAGACGCCGCAGCAAGAATTTGATCTTCGTCTTCTTCATCATCTGCATCGAAATCCATCGTTTCTTCGACTTCTTGTTGACATTCGTCGAGGAGGATGTCGAATTTCGTCAGGATGGCTATCACTGGTGCTGTTCGTTGGATATATATCAGAGAAAGACTTAATGAAGGGAGGGGGAAGGGTACCTTGACCGCTGTATTCTGAGAAAAATCTCTGTTCGGCAACTTGAATGGGTCGACTGCTAGCTTGCAGACAATACCTACACCACCATCCCCGCGTCCAGTCAACGTCGAAGAACAGGTAACAGAGTCGGACGAACCAAATAACATGCACCCTCTCATCCCTCGGCATTCTCTCCCTCTTCCTCAAGAACTCCTGTACGATCTGATATTCCCTCGTACTACCCCCTTCGAACCCCTGCGAATCGTGCGCTACGAATCGATTATTCCCATCTGCTACGAGTTCTCTTTCGATCTCGTGGATTCCGCGCTTAAACGTCGTATTTCATGCATCAGTCCGGCCCTATGAATTTCTGGGAGAAAAGTGACTGACTGATTCGCCGCCTTTATATTTCTACACCAGCCAGACGTCAGATATGGAATGGATTTGGATGAGAAGTGATGTACCATCGATCCACCACATATCTTCTCTAAAATCGTCGTCTTTCCACATCCTGTCTTCCCGATCACGAGTGCTCGAAAGACGCGATTATCAGCTTGGAGTTGGAAGATCTGATTATTGAGGAGCTTGTCAAGCCTGCCAGTGCTTTCCGTGAGCTGGGTCCAGAGGGATGAGGGATTGGGATAGCTACCGGTCAAGTCTTGCGCTCATTCTTGATTCTTTATCGTCCGAGTATTTGCAACCGCAGATTGAGACTCTTAGAACGGGCTTCCTGCTGCTCAATATCGAGACACAGACCGGTCAAGCTGGCCAGCAATGCTGAGCTCAAACAGATACGGAGGGACAACGGTTGACAACGAGGAGGACGTTGTCAAATTCCCCATAGAGCCAAGTCAATTGATCCATCGATTAATGGACCAATCGAGCCCTAGCCACCGTGACGGTCCAGGTCCGAGATCGAGATATAGGGCAATTGCAGGTAGGTCGGACATTACATAATTCAATCGAGTTCGTCGCAACGAACAGACAACGAGCTTGAAAGTGTTTTGAAATGGAGAGGAAGAAAGCAGATGATTTGTATTTGTTTGATCGTCATTCTAGAAAACATTCCGCGAGAACATAAGGAAAACAAGAAAGGGCGCTGGGCTTCATACTCCCCAGTGCCCACACTCCGGAAGCAAGATCACCACACAATAGATTCGTGAACAGAGGCATAATGTGGAGAACGGGAGAAAGAAAGGGACGATAAAAGACCAGTCAAGTCAAGCCAAAGTGACTATGAGATTAAGGAGAAAATAAAGAGTGCATCGGGAGAAAACGAGGAAGTGGAAAGATCAAAGGAGATAGCATGTTACACATATAGAACATAGGTATCATGGTCATAGCCTATGACCGGGCACGGCCCAGAACATGAGCGTGAGGGCAGCGTCGATTGCGAGGATGAGAACCATAACCCAAATCGCACGCACGCGAAGCATCTTCTTGACGTATGGATCACGAAGCGGTGTAGTGCGGAAAGGAGTGGTCTCGGATTGATTGAAGAAAATGAGGATGGGGTCGAGAGCATATTGATGGGAGACGAGGAATAGAGTTGCGAGTGTGAAGGGGATGAAGAGCTATTTTCATTGATGAGCGGATGTGCGGATATGAAGACACAATGACATACGAAAAAGCGCTTCGACTTCGGATGAACATCCAAGAAGATAAGGGAGAAAGCGGCGGACAGGCCGGCCCAGAGGATAAGAAGACCGACTACAAGTCTCACAGAGGCAGAGACGGAGGTCAGGTTGCCGTATGCCTTGGCCCGCAGGAAGCGAGGGAACACGTCTTGTTCCATGGCTCTGAAACAATATTCCTGCTGTGCATGGAACATATCAGGAATCTAGGAGGCACGTGAGTAAAAGGACAATAGAAGTAATATGAAGATGTACCTGAGCTAGAGCGTTCATTTCAGCTTCATAGTCGGGAGAGTCAGGCTTTGGCAAAGCCGTGCTCGACAGAGGGAAAGAGTGGATGCGAAGAGTAGGAGGGAGATAAATTTCGTGACTATCCTGGCCCGGAGGAGGTGGGCTAAGATAACGGAAGAATATCCGTTCGGCACTTGCGACGAGGTCCAGTCTGGTGATAGCCTTCGAACGCGGGATAATGGTGGGTGCCCGACTGGCGCGTTTATGTCCAAGACTGATGCCCAACGCGCTCCTTCCGCTCAACGAAAACGGAGTCCCACTCCGACTACGTTCACCCTCTTTCTCTCCATGTCCAGCCATAGAAGTAGACGGTCGCGGTCCATAAGGACTGGTGCTCCCGCCCAGGTGGTCGTCGCGCGGTTTTCCCCACTTCTCATCATCATCTCCAAAGCTCCCTGGACTGCGCTTCATGCTCGCATCAATAACAGTCCCATATATCGATCCTCTCCTCCGCGCGTATTCCCAGAATTGGGGCCAGTCGTCTTTAAGACTTCTTCCCGATTTTCGCAAGTCTTTGAAGTAGGCTCGACACAGATTTTCATGATGTTGCACGTCGAGGTAAAAGTCCAGAACATCCTCATTACGTTCTCTTTGGACGAAAAGACTGGTAAAGATAAGCGTATCAGTATGATGGGTGATATGAAGCCGTTAAGAAAAAGGGCTCTGAACTCACTAGAACATGTATAGATCGACCGGAGACGTCGTCCTTCGTGTCAAAACCTCCATAAGATTGGGTAGTCGGTGGCCACGGCTCTGCGCCCAGGCATCTTGGTCCTTTTCGTCCGTCATCGCGAGAGATTGTCGTCGTCGACTGCTAACAGGCGGAGTTTCAATACGACTGTTGGTTTCATCCCGATTTGGCTCGTGGTTACAGCCACCGAACAAAAACAGTTCACGTGTCAGCAGTTCTCACGGGCGACCGGCTCACCACGATGACGAGTCGGCCGAGATGGTCAAAAAATGTCGAAATAAAAGGTGTTGGTTATAAAGAAAATAATACTACAATGAAAGAGAGACACGGGAGAGAACGTCCCTGTAAATATACTTATTTAAACTATTATTCGAATGGTGAAGCGATCTTCTATCAAGACAACCAAGTCTTGTAGCATGCCTCGAATAAAGGAGATTACGCTTTAGTAGCGTGGGTGCGCTTGAATTCAGCGAACTCCTTCTTGAAAGCATCGTGGTATTTCTGATCGCGACACATTGTATTTTTAGCGACCCAAAGACTCAGACGAAAGATGGCTGACCTGTTTTTCACTATCACTCAGCGCTCTCCAAAGCTCTCCAGCGCGACGTGACTTGTCAATCAAAGAGAGGGAATTAATCGAAGGATCGCTCTCCTTCCTCTCCACGTAGAACCTACACAACGCATCATAAGCTCTAGACAAAATGCATTGAATGGCTGATACATACCGCATGAAGGGACCCAAAGGACGACGATCTTCAACCGCGGGTTTAGTTTTATAGATCTTATTGAGACCTCTCTTCGCTCGTCGTTGATTGATGACTCTCAAGGTTTTCGGATTATCCTGCATGCGCTTCACCCACGTTCCCAACGCCTTCTGATAATCCTCTTGCAGTGCGTCCGATTCGTCGACGAATGGCTGAACACAGCTGTCAACATTATCATCCTCCGAAAGTCGGAGAAGAGATCGTACCTGTTTCTCAGCCAACGTCAAAGTACGCCAGACCCCTCCTGCCTGTCTGACGACTTCATGCGTTTCGGCGAAATTGGCGGGTTTCTTCTCTAATCCTTGGAAGAATTTGGTGGTGAAGATGAGGTATGGCGAAGGTGGTTTCTTCGGCTTCTTATCTTCATCCGTCAACTTAAGAGCTACATCGATCGCACGACCAACTCAATCAGCATCTTCACAGTTGCGAATGAACAAATGATACGCACTATCAGCCTTCTTGGGCTTAGGAACCACTTTCTTAGGTTTAGCAACTGCTTTCTTCGCAACTGGCTTCACAGTCTTCTTAGCAGTTGTCTTCGTTTTAGCGGCAGGTTTCTTCGCCGCAGAACGCGTAGTTTTCTTTGCAGCAGGTCTCCCCCTCTTCGCAGGCGTCTTTTTCGCAGCAGCTGCAGGCATCAATCTCTCGACAGATGACGCGAACCCTTTCACATGCATGGACCCAGACCAGGGTGACCGCAATGCACCAAGGATGGATGGACAGCTTGGAGCTGTGGATGTTCGCATGGTCTGCCATGCTGAACGCGCAACGTGTGTGCGCAAGAGAGACAACATCCTAGGGGTCGCTGTCGAGATAGAGGCTGGAGATAGGCTCGAAGTGCTATGTCGTTGTTGAGCTACTTCTATTTGGCCTTGTTTGCATGGCGATCGTCACGCGGTGACCAAATGTGACTTGAACTTCTTCTCGTGCAAGAGTCCTCCAGAGGTTTTTTTTTGGATATCAGGTCGGGTTTTTTTAATAAGGGTTCCGCGAGACATACATACTATGTACCTTCCTTATTAGGCCTCATTAATTGATATATTAATATATTAATATATTAATATATTATGTAGTCCACCAATTCGTCCTATTTCGCCACGTTCAGGTCCTCTACGTCTTCCTACGCTTGTTGTTAAGCCTTGCACCCGAGTTTATGCGACAATCATCGTCGCACCACCAGTCCTCGCCGTCTCTCGGAAATGCTTTCTCTCCAGAGCAAATGAGATGATACTAAGCCGAACGTCTAACGTGAGCCCTCATTCAGAATAATCAATGATCACTGACCCATCCACCACATAAAGGTCCAGAACACCCAAGAAGCTGTTCGCCGTTGCCTGGGAGGCCGCAATAGTCGCAGTTGGGATCCTCTGGCTCTTCCGACATTATCCTTCGCTTCTTCACTTGACTTCGAGAGGCTCTCGTGGTTGAAACCGGTACGCTTGCATGATTGCTTGTTTGTGTAACCGTCTCAATAGAATTTGATGCCAAATCCGTTGGTGATGTGTTGATAGAGTTGTCGATGTCTGCGGAGGGAGCATGTGGGGCATTGTCGTTCGATTCGGTCGGATTTGATGTAGCACTGGCATTGATGGCACTGGCAGTCACACTCAAGTCCGTTGTTCTTTCAAGTTGAAAGGTTGAGCAGATCCACATAGGACGATAAGCAATGTAACACACCTCATTGTTAGCATTGCCCGATGTGCTTCGGAAACTGGCAACAATTGATCTTGTTTTTTGGCGGTGCGATGGCGATGTTTGACCGTTTTCTCATGATCCCAAAGTTTGTTGAGTGCGTTGCGCTCGTTTTGTTCAATTCGGTAATCGATCTCTTCATGGAAGTGAGATATTATGTCGTTCTTGTGGACGGTTTCGAAATGAGCAAGCATGTTGTATTTCCATACACACGGAGACTGGTCGCAACCTGGGCCTTTGCACCGGATTGGCACATTAGTACACGGCCCTCCTGGTGTAAACTTAGCAGCTGAAGCCAAGGATATTTTATACTTGTTTGGACACCTTGTCCGGTCCATATCTATGGCAGTCTTTGACTGTGTGTGCTTGGATTTCATCAGGTTCGTGGCGCATCTGCCTTCCGTACTTCCACAGAAACCACACTCATCTTTCAGGTCTGCACATTTGACATCGTATAGGAAGTGCATCGCCATATGCTCGATGAGTTTGGGGCCGGGTTCAAGCTCGAGGTGGGGACAATATCGACAAGCTTGTCGTCCTGGAGCAAGCGGAGGGAGACCATCGTGGTCATCTTCGCATACAAAGCACGCGAGACCTTAGTAAGCTTCATTAGCGCTCTTCCCAGTGTCCATAAAATGCGAGGAACAATTACCTTTGTCGTTGCGGTAAGGAAATGTTGGTGAGATTGGGAGCTTGGGCAACCGCGGGGCATCTTCTCGCAGTTTTTCGTATAATTGTAAAGAGATTCCTGTGAGATCGGGCGTGCTCATGATCCAGGTGTGCTCCTGTGAGTGAGACGACTTTAAGCGGGGCTTTTTGAGCGCTGGATCTAGCGGTTGGAAGGCGGATCCAGGTATGTCGAAAGCCGGTGCAACACCAAGAAAGGTCTCCACCCTCCCGGTCCATTCCCACAGATTATTGGCATTTGGGATCTCATTTTCTGGAGTGGGTAGATTCCCTTCCTCCTCGTCATCGAGCGAAAGCTGCGAAACTGCTTCCGGATTGTGTGTATTTTCATTGGTCAACATCCGGAAGCGGAATACTTGGACCTGCAATTTCACGTTTGAGTCCGCGAGTCGATCGGCTGAGATCGTAGGCACGTGCTCGGAACCAATCTTGATGGATGAGATTCTGACAATCGCCAGGAATACCTTGTCAGCGCAACGGACTAGAGTGCCGCCTGGATCATCAATGGACAGAAGATTTGGAGGGAGACCGCCATCGTCAAGAAACTGACTTAGTGCGTCATCCGTGTCTGCTGTTGTTTCAAACCGAGAATATCCTCTGATCCTCTTGAGGCGGTCCCTGGAACCCTGAGCATTGATAGGGTCCGAAAATATCCGTAAAATGGTGGCCTTGTGCTGACGCACTCCATCCACAATGATCCAAGGATCACAGACGACGGATGTACTGGTATCTTGGACTTCTGTTTCTCCCGTGTCCCCCGCTGAGTCTGGTAATGCAGTCAGATCCTCTAAATCCGGCTCGAAGTCATCATCCATCACGGGCGGTTTCGTACGTAAGGCGTCAACCGTGGGATTGGGCCTCGTGTTGGACACGTCGTCTTGGTCTTGTTCGTCCTGCTCCTCATCTCTCTCCTTCGACTGATGGCCGTGCACCAGGACTAGCTTGTTTGTACCGAAAGGACTCAGGATATGATACCCCCCTTCCGACTCCATTTCGTCAAAACTCTTGCTGGGGGTCATTTCACAGTCCGTCATGTCATCGATCGCCATCGATCGACCCGAATTCCAGCACGTCTGCAACCCAACACCTGCGACACGTACGTCTCCTTTCCAAGACTCTGGTTTCAGATGATCCAACTTTTGAGCAGTTTTCTTGTCCTCCGGTGCCTCATCCAAGATCGAGGTTTTGATGTCCAGCCGACGTGTCCCAGAATCCCACCCCTTCTCTTCCTGCAAGATCTTCACGCATTTCACTGCACCAGTCGCCCGCGTGGCCAACTGATACAAATCGGCGTTGGTATCCGTGCCAATCATAGTTCGATAAATGCCAAATAATTTCTCCAAGGCATCCGTCCCGACCAGAATCAAATAGAACTTCGCTTGAGGACAGTCGCGTTTGGTTTTGGCAACACAAAAGTACGCATTCTTAATGGTCTGTTGCATGTCAAAATAAAATTGACTGGACCATAGATCACCACGAAATGTGGAGTAGCCCGCAAGTAGCAGGTGCGAAGCGGCGCTCAGATGCGACAGCTGCTCTCGCAACGACATTTCGACGTTGGTGTAGGCTTCGAGAAGGTGCCGATAGACATGGCCTAGGAAGCGTATGCTCTGGCGGGTCCTTTCGTACCCCGGCTTATCTTCTTTGGACGCCTTCGGGAGTTTCGCAATCGCGGCGAGGAGCCGGTACATCTGGGCAACATTTTGTTTGTCTTTCGGCGACAGGAGGAGGTTTGCTGTGAGGGCTTTCATCCCATTATCAGTCAGGTGAGTTTTCAACGTTATCCTGTCAATATGTACGCCATTGATGGTGATGCCCTTAGCCGATGTCAGAGCGTTGCGAGCTCGCTTGAGCAGATGCTTGTGATCGAAGTCTACAGTACGATCATCAAAGCCGCAATGGAGGTCGAATAGAGGGAGATGTCCAAGCATAGGGTACAGAGGCGAGTTTGGCTCCAGCGTTCGACTCAGTGTCAGCGGAGTAAGTGCTTTACGCCGTTTTGCATCCCCGTCTGTGGCAAAGCAGTAAAGTTTTCCTTTGTGCACTTTCAGTTCGGAGTCAAGCGCGCGGGCAGCATCCTTCAGAAGACGTGTCTGGTCGTCCGGGGTCCCTTTCTTGCATGTGCCTGACAAGACGAATGGGCGAGCAGCACGGCTCCTTGCATCGGGATTCAGACTGGCAGCAGCAATAACAGATGCCTAGTATTCTCCGGTGAGTATCCTGAGCTCGGGACTGAATTATGTCTTACCTCTGATGCTACATGTATTTCGTCAGCCACCAGCGCTTTCAGGAGAGCATCGGCGTCATCCATCGAAGCAAATTCCAAAGAGCACTTCGCCTCCGTGTGCTCACGACACAGCCCAAGCACCAGATTCCGCTCAGGATCCCAGCGCAGTCGCTTCTCAATGGCGATCTCGTCGATTGCAAGGATATATCCGACCCCCATCTCGTGCAAAGCATTGTCAGGTACTTCCTCTTGATCATCCTCTAGGCCTTTTGTAAGACTGATGTCGAGGTTGCGTACCATCTCCGCGGGTGTTGGAAACCCAGCAGAAGCAAGAAGAGGCCTCGATCCCATGTGCCGGCGAACGGTGGAGATAGATGGTCCGCCCAATGCCTTTGCCACTATATTGACGAGACGAGGTCCTCCCATCTTCCAGATGAGGTATGCAAGTTTCAGATCTTTGGACGAAAAGCTCTTAGTTTTGCATAGATCTGATGCCGCATCGGTCAGACGACTGATGATCGCACGTATCCCGCCTCCATTCTTGTACGCCACTCTAACCAGTGTATCGACACGCTTCACGTTGCCCTCAGCAATGAGCATCATGGCCCGTTTGTGGTTGTCCAGAGCCCGATCATGTACTGAAAGCTTCTTTGCCAGGTTCAATCCTTTCAGCTTCCCATGACGGACTTCTGCAGTACGTCGGCCAAGATGCTCCAATGCCTGAATGAGACTAAGCCATTTATATTGTGAGTTCTCTGCCACACCATCTGTTATATGCCGCTGAATCGTCACCGCGTAAGGGTTTCGTCCGATCTCGCGACATTTGTGGCATACACCCTTCAACATGTGCGTAGAGGTGCATGAATCTGATCGCAAGATTAACCCGCCGCCAGACAGATCAGGGGTCCATGGAAGACCCTCGTCGTAATGGACTTTCCAAGGGTATTCCAAACCACCGTATTGGCCCGGTCTTAGCTCTATGGCCCATCCACTGCAGTTCTTCGTTGGTGCAACTGTGAGTGTTTTCTCGTGGGGTACTTTGCGTTGCTTGACCGTGGTAGCGTCAGCAACAGTAGAATTTGATCTATCCGGTTGGGCAATGACACCAGGGCTTGGCATGTCGAGAGGAGCTACTGGCGTCTCGGAGGCACCACTGTAAGAGGATTAGCATCCATTGTGAATGGTGTGATGATACAGGAAGGTACGGACCATAGCTTCATTGCTTTAATCAAAAGTTCAACTTTTCCTTCCAGCAGTCCGCCCTCGATCCCCAACTTCAACACACACGTCTCAATCCATCGCACCAAGCCATCCATACCAAAAGGCCCTCGTCGTATGACTTTAGCAACATCTTCGGCAGATATGCGGTAACCACATAGATTGTCAAGGGCCGGATTGAGCGACTCCCAAGCATCTGCGCCAACTACTTCTGGTGGAACCATGTTTTCAGGGGAGTTCGCAAACTCTGCAAGTTTGTTATCTTTGGTAGGGGTGTCTGGTCGATCGATGGTCTTTGGTAGAGTGGCAGCGATCGTGCGAAGCTGGTGTACAAGATTAATCCCGAGTGGGTCCGGTGAGACCTGTGTACGATTGCTTGAGATTGCTGGTATGGCATCCACTTCTATGCATTCGTCTGCTGATTGGGATGTTGTATGAGCAGCAGTGGATGCTGCCACGTTTATCGTCGTCCCTTGCAAGCGTGGTGCTCTCAAGACTTGAACCGGTGAGACTGCTCTCGTCCTTTTCTGAAACCAATTGCTGAGTTTTGATACTCCAGGTTTAGGCAAGTGGCCTTGATGCTCAATGCTCTCTTCATGCTTCTTGAAGTTTGCGCGACCACCAGTGCCTAATTCGACATCCCGTTTGCATATCTGGCAATAAATTGCCGGGTGGCCCTTGACGAGTTTAATCTGAAAATTTTTCGGTGAGTTCAAAATTGATTTTATAGGTCAATAGACGTGTCATCTGACCGGAGGATCATCAGGAGTAGGATCATCAGTCTTCTTCTTTGCTCGGGGCATGAGTATTCGCGTTTTGAGGCCAAGGAATAGATGTTCGCGCAGAGGAGTCGCTGAGTCAGCCAGCGCGCGGCGTGTCGGAGTCTATTGAGTGACGACTGGAGTCCAATACAGCAAAATGAATAGTTTAAAATATGTAAAATATGATTCTAAGTCATTTCTGAGCATTCTGAAGGTGTTTCAGGCTTCCAAAAAAAACCGACCGGTTTTTTTATTTAAGGGGAGGTCAAGGGTATACATACTACCTCCTGATATCCCGGCATTTGCCGGCGGAGGACTCTTGTTCTCGTGCCAGCAAGAGCATGAAGACCTAGTTTTCTTACGAATAAGATCACCGTTCTAATGTTCATTGATCTTCAGGAAGATATATATTCCGCCCCGTCCGGCCATCTGATTCTCGTCCGCTTCGATGCTCGATATTAATTGCTTCTTCGAGTCTCGATCTGCCACCCAATACCAACACCGACCGTGCGCACTGCTCTGAGAAACTCTGAGGATCCAGCAAGGGCCCTAAAACATCTTTGTCCTACTTCTCCCGACTCAGGACTTGTCCCCACTGGAGTTTTCCTCGAAACATTGATAGCGATTTATCTTAATTGGTACCAAACAGGAGACTTGTGAAAATGGGACATAGCTTCATCCTACTACACAGCGATGTCGGGTGGCCCTTCTCTTCTGCGCAGTTTCTCTTCTTCCCTTCGTCTTTGCACGGTTACTTTCTCCATGATGAACTCCCAGATATCAATAACACCATCCGCCGCATCTCGCCACATTTCAAAGTGGTCATCTGAGGGCATATACATGATTACGAATGGCGAGGCTTCCATCTCAGGATACAACCTTCGCAACTCATCCGGCGCCCCTGGGTTCATAGTCAATACGATAACGCATTCTAGGGGTGCTCCTGAATTTCGGAGCTGTTCGACATGATGAACAGTCACTCGCATACCAGCAGGATCAAAACAAGTGATTGCTAGGTATCGCAAGTTTCGAAACAGGGTTACACGATTCCCGAGACCTCCGTGAATCTTCTTCACGAACAGGTGAGTGACGTTGTCCACTTGATGTGGACTGTCAGAGATGTACATGTTCGGAAATAATGACACCAATTTTGGTGGAAGGCGATAGGCAGAATCATCGTCGTGGATGAGGAAGGGTTGGTTACTCGTGAAGAGGTGGAATTTGGGACCCTGTACCAAATCCAATAACGAGCGAAGGAGTGGATGGTATATCGCAGCGAGAACCGAGACACGCTCGATGTACTCGCGATACGATGGATTATCCTGAAGGACCTGTATAAGTCCTTCGACTTTAGATTTTCGGTGCAGGATAATCCATCGGTATAGATAAGGGGTAGCGAGGTATCGGAAGGTATGGCAGCAGAGGATGAGTGAGGAGGTGGTTCCTATGTTCCGAGGTGTTGTGGCTGCGTGTGTTATGATTTGGATCACGAGTTCAACTGGGAGAGAGACCCCGCTACTCGCCATTGGGGAAGAGTTGCTGAAACTTGTGTGCGGTCGGCCATATATAGAGTGTGGGGATTGACCCGATCAAGGTGCGGAATACGATCGCACGGCGGGGGGCAGCGTCGGCTTCGATCTCCGAGGCGGCTCGGAAATAGGAGCCATTTCGTATTGAAGTCTACGAACATGTTCTAGAGCGAGCATTCAGTTCAAGGCGTTTTGGAGCTTACTTTACACCTTTGGTAGCCTCTCAAAAGCTTTCGTTTATCAAAGTCAACACAGGAGCTCAGAGCGTCTATTCAGGGGCGATCGGCATCGACATAACCGGTTTCGGAGGTATCACGAAGCTCTCACACGCACACCTTCACTTCAATGCTGACCATTGATCCATCAAGAGTTTACAGAACTCCAGATTCTGCTCTCCAAGATCTTCCCGGGTTTCCTTATGTGCCAAGATACGAGTACTATCATGGTCTTCGTTATGCTCTGATCGACGAGACATCACCCTACGTCTTTCATGATGGACGCCAAATCCCCATAGAGCAGTTTCAGGATGCGGGGAAGGAAGTTCATTGGGAAACATACCTATGCTTTCAGTATGTCTCAGCTCTTGGAACTACTAGGATTCGCTCATGTCATGATTGGATAGTGGTCAACCTACATGGTCCTATCTATATCGAAAAATGATACCAGTCTTTTTGAACCGTGCTCCACCCAAAGGGTCGTCTTCAGCCAGGAAATATGTCCGCAGGAGGGTTCTCGCGCCGGATTATATTGGGTTTGGTCGAAGCGATAAGGTATGTGCTACACTTTGATACATATTTAAAACGTGATGGCTAATAAGCTCGACAGCCCATTGACGATGAAGTGTATACATGGCACCTTCACCACGATTTCCTGATTCAATGTAAGCTTTTGTGGTTTCTGCTTTGGCAGGCCCCTGAAGCGTACTCGTAGTCATCATACGACAAGTTCTGGGAGAAGCGCCTTCGTCGCAAGGAGGCGATGTTATCGGGGTCATGCAAGGTAATTTGAGCTTTCTTCAATCTTGAAATTAGAACGCTAATATCGCTTTAGATTGGGGTAAGTTTGACTCGGTCATTGAATTGATTACATTGACATGACGACCGATACCTAGGCGGCATTCTCGGTCTGACTCTACCGGCAATATTCCCAACACTGTTCACCCATCTTCTTGTTATGAACACATCACTCTGTATAGGCTTACCTCCGTCCAAAGGATGGCTTCAATTCCGTGATTTCATCGCACGCAGTCCGGATGTCAACGTGGGACCTGTAATCGGCCGAGGGTCCAAGCATTTGAGTAAAGAGGAAGTTGCGGCTTATGATGCGCCTCATCCCACCAAGGAAAGCAAGGTAACGTATGCCAATCTTATATCGAACACGAGGTTCACAAAGAAACAGGCTGGTGTTCGCCGGTTCCCTCCATTGGTTCCTATCCGACCAGGCATGGCAGGTGTGGCCTCCGGCTACGCAGCAATGGCTTTCTTCAACCATCTCCCCCGTTCTTCCATACGGCCTTTCGTAGCTATCGGCGTTGCAGATCCCGTACTTGGAGTTCCTGTCATGGAGGATCTGATATCACAGAATTTCGCATCAACCTTGGGATGCTTCGTCATGAATATTCAAGAGGCAGGGCATTTCGTTCAAGAATGGGGAGGACCTATCGCTGAGAAGGCGATTGATACGTGGGCGTGGGCGAAGGATGGTGAGGAGGGGGAAGCGACGAAGAGAGTTGAGGGCGTGGAGTGGAGGGAGCCCAAGATGGATCTCAAAGCTGAAGTGGAGAAGACTAAGTCGAAGCTCTGAGCCTTGAATTTCTTGTCCTCGCTACCAATAACCCTGTACAATATTGTAAGAAGATGTATACACTGTAAATAGCAAGTCCTGAATCAAGAATAACGCCGATTCTTCTTCCAAAATCGCTCTTCGAGACAAGAATTTCATAGATTCGAAAAAACTCGATCATCATGTCAGAGAGAGACGTTGAAAAGTGCTACGTTCCACCAAACAAGCAAATAAAATTTATTTGGAATTTATGCTCTCGAGGATGATTTCACCGGTAACTCCAGCTCCGACTGAAACACGGCGATAACGGCCAAAGCGTTCGTCGTGAGAAGACATATCCGATCTTGCTTCGTCGCTGCTAACCCCTTGACAATTGCACCTCTCATATCGACAACTCTTCATATTCCGGAAAATTCCAGACTATCAACACTTTCGTACACCCAACCCGTCTTTGCATCCAAGAATCAAGTTAGAGCCCTGCGACGCGTCTTTCGAACCTTTACCGACATTCCAACATCCGACCCTGTGGCCTTATCCCTGAACCATGTCCATACTGGCTGATCGACAGAAAGATGACCTGTGCGTATACGGTGGCATCATCTCCTCTGTTTGTCTGAAATAATTCAAACACAGACATAAGGCCATTCTCGATTATCTTCACAGCGCGGGGTACACCAAGGCATACGAACAATTCAAGGAAGAGCTCCCCAATCTGGTACGTTCAAGTGTGCCACCTATCTCTATCACGGGTCACTCATATCCATATTATATTTATGCTCTGATCAGGCAGCCTTCACGCCTGAACCGAACGCGAAGAACACGGGGATCTTGGTGAAGAAGTGGACGAGCGTAATCAGGATGCAGAAGAAGGCACGCTCATCATCGTGCCATTCTATCGCGGTCATCTACTAACTATACTTCTGTGATTTAGATCATGGAGCTAGAAACGCGTTTGAATCAAGCTCTCGAAGAGAATGCCACGTTAGGAAACATGACCGCTGGTTCAAGTAAACGCGCCAATCCAGATTGGATACCTTCTGCACCTGCCAAACATACTTTACTGGGTCATCGCGGACCTATCATGGCCGTTACATTCCACCCCATCTACACGACATTGGTGACTGCCAGCGACGATGCCACCTTGAAAGTATGGGAGTGGGAGTCAGGGGAGTTGGAGAAGACGCTGAAAGGACACACCAAATCAGTAACGGATTGTGATTTCGATTCGAAAGGAAAGACTCTTGGTGAGTTCTCCTAATCCTCCTCTTAATTCCCGAGTTAATCAGCTCCAGTCTCATCCTCGTATGATCTGCTGATCAAATTGTGGAACGTTGATAACGACTATCAAAATTTCGCAACACTGCGCGGTCATGAACATTCCATCTCATCCGCAAAATTCATGCCGGGCGATGCACGGATCGTGAGCTCAAGTCGAGACTTGACGGTCCGCATTTGGGACATCGCATCGACGTACGATCTTCGTCTATCCGAGTGTTCGTGATTTGACATGTGGTGTAGGCATTGCATCAAAGTCATTCACTCTCATGATCAATGGATCCGAACGGCGCAGCCCAGCTTCGATGGAAGATGGATATTAACTTGCTCAGTGGACCATGTGAGTCAGACTGCCCGGACGATCGGACACGAAATAAACCAGTCAATAGACTGCCCGAATATTGGATGCAGAAACCGGCAACACCAAAGCTACAATGATTGGACACGATCATGTCCTTGAGTGTGCCGTCTTTGTACCTCGAAACGCAGTTGCAGCTGTACGGGCGCTCATCACGCCGGAGGTACGTATTCTACCAGTACTCAAGGAGCTTGCTGAAACCTTGACCACAGTCAGAAAGTGAGGAAAGCAAAGCCCGAATGGCGAAGATCGATTCTTTGGGGGTATCATTCGTAGTGACAGGATCACGAGATAGGGATATCAAGATCTGGGACGCGTTACATGGTCAATGCGTTTACACTCTGGTTCGCGTCGCTCGCCCTGTATCGGTGATAGTACTATGCTCACGCTCCGTTGTTTGCAGAAGGGCCACAATGACTGGATTCGCTCACTGGTCTTCCATCCATCTGGGAAGTACTTACTATCCTCATCCGATGACTATTCATTCCGCGTCTGGGAATTGAAGACCGGCAAGTGTGTGCGGACAATTCCTGCCGCTCATACCCACTTTGTAGCGTGTATGGCGTGGGGACGGCAGCGTATATCAGGTCCTGATACTGGCACGAATGGAGCTGCCGAGGGTGCCGACGGGGAAGGGGACAGAATTGTCAACGTGTTGGCAACGGGAAGCTCGGACAAGGTACCCTTCCATGCTCCTGTTATCTTGAACGAAGAGTCTCTAATGTTCCTTCTCTTTCGTAGGAGGTAAAGGTCTGGATTCCTTGACGAACTTGAAGCAGATATGGTACTTGACAGTTGCTATCCTCGACACGACCCTTTTCGACGCTTTTTCTGCTTTGTATTTTATTGACCCTTAGAGGAGCCAGACATGTTATTATGTACCGCAGATGTCACGACAGTAGAAGTATCATAATTCCCAGATATCTAGTCTCAAGGTCGGCCTCGGTCGCCGATATGCCCGCAACTGCCTGGATAACCCCATCACGAGCAACGACTTCCTGCTCGAACATACACGACGTACTAAAGACGATGTCGACTCCTTCTAATCCTGATTTGTCTCGAGAGGTTCTGAGACATGCTGAGGACAGGAAACGGTTTCATCCCCCTTCGTCTCCTATCGCTTTCTGGTTGTGGAAATGGAAAATGACCATCCAAGGCACCTTCGCGCTCTCTATGCTTGAGTCCTGGGAGCAGTTCATCCTTAGTATGTACTATACGTAATAAGGAGCTTGAGAGATACTAACTCGTGGCTCAGTTGGCATCTGCACTGTTCTCTCGGTGCTCCTGCTTACTGCGCTCGTCAAGTACATGCCCCATCACATCGCGTTCTTGATGACCCGAGCTCGTTATTATTTGTCCGGAAACGAGAATGGCGTTGTCTTGAATAATGGGGGAGGGGCTGCTGCTATTGAGGTTGTAGGTGGTGCTTGGTCGGGCGGCGAGTTGTGAAACGTATGGCTGCCCTCTCTTTTACCACGCCAACCTCTGATTGAACACCTGAACAGTTCATGGTTATTCAGCCATATAATGATGTACTAGGTATGTCGCTATCCTTCGAGACGACCGATGGAGTTGACCACCGCTTGCTAGATTATCATATTCTTAATTCCTTGTCAATTCACATATACCTCATTCTTTTCATCCGGACATTCAAATAACAGCATATCGCACAAGAAGCTATCAACAAAGTCATCAACGACAAGCCTGGTCTGTTCATTCTTCCTCAATCCTCAAGTCACCGCGGTCCTCTTCCCCATAAGCCTCCTCTCCGCTCCGCAGTCTCATGGCTTTATCCGCGATAGCGGAGACCGGGGACGAATTCGCATTGCCATCCTGGAGAGGTTCTGTATCGCCTGCGTATGAACCCCCTGATCTTCCTCTATGAGGGTGATGCAAGCGGGCTGGAACGATGTCGGGCGCCGCATCTAAAGCGTGACCTGTGAGGAGGATATCAGCCACGCCCTTGATCTGTGAGAGAGACTCTTACTCTTCAAAGCCCTTGGATTGTAGATTCCGGTGTCTACATCTTTCGCAGGAGGTTGGATGCTGAATCCAGAAGCAAACGGTCTTTGAATCTCGATATGGATGCTCTGCGTGGAGTAGGAGGGGCAAGGTGAGCCAACCAGTTAAGCGCAGTGTTGGCCTCGGTACTCACCTTGAGAAATCTCCTTGCTAGCCTCTCCATTTCCGGGCCTTTAATACACAACAGATCCTGGCGTTCATCCCCCTCCCCATCGATACTTTGAAAAAACAGAAGCAAGGCCGGAATCGCTGCTACGCTCTCCAACAAGCAGACAGATGTACCGCAGTCATCACCGTCAATCCCAGGAAATTGGCACTCGGATTCGGATTGACAGCGTTGATCGCGATCTGCATGACCGGTACCGGGCCATTCCACCCATTCGGCGAATTTGGTGGAGGCGCACGGAGAGGAGTCTTGAGTTTCGTTGGGAATTGATCTGAGGAAACGAGCGGGGATATGTGCAGGCTTGGGACGATGTTTGTCGATGAGAGGTGGAACGGATCCACCTATCTCGGTATAGGTCCGGCTTGGTGGAGGGGGAGGTGGGCGGATGAAGATGACGATGAGGAGAAGGATGGGGACTGCTATGATGAGTGCTTTGAAAATCTTCACTGGTGACGGTTCGTGACCACGAGCCAGATCTTGATACCGAACGTCAAGGTCGAGGGCTGCGTTTGGGTGAGCCGGTGTTTTGGGACGGTTCCTGTGTGGCTGATCATGACGGTATCTGGCTCTTCGAGGGGACATTGGGAAAGTCTTTTCTCGTTTCCGAAGTATTGGGTCGCGTCAATGGGGGTGTGATCTGGTTGATATATGCATACGCATACGAGTGTTATATATGAAGGAGAAATAACAATGAAGTTGATCAACCACACAGCCACAGTTCGTGCACTGCATGGGGCGCCCGCTGCACAGCTCAGGTATACCGGTAACCTCATAGTTGCAGGACTAGTATATATGATGATCTGGGTTACACATAAAGTGGTTTGAGCTGGCAGACTCTTGACACTGTCAAACTGACAGCAGCAGACTTTTGAGGAGATGCTGTAAGGCCGATAATCAGACTCGACGAATTTTCTCCCAAATTCCGCACACGTTGCGCACCTAGATAGCTTGACATACAATTGAAGGAACCCTGACAGAGCTGTTTCGGAGCTTCAGTCGTGTCAAGTTTCAACAAGATCAGTCCCTATTTCTCGTTGGCATGGATCAGCGACTCCGCATATGTATCAAATGGCAGTTGCGAGAGTCGTTGGCATCCTTGACCGATATGCACGAAGCGATTGGATGGCATTGATGCCTAATGATCGATGGAGCTACATGACCGACGAGGCCTGAGTCCGGTATGGCCAATGCGGAGTGCTCGACGTTATCAAGCACCACGGTCTGTGCTCGTCCGTCTCATGGCGGGGGAAAACCCGTTGCCAATTCATGTCACGGAGAAAGAAGCGCTTAGTTACCCATCCGATCGAGTGATTGAGGATGAAAGTACATGTAATGCGCAGAATCAAAAATCTATACAGATCATCTCCGCCTAATTTTCTTTAAAAATACATGGACATAGATACCCTAGATCACTACAGCCATGTTGTATCCGCTATAGCGCTCCAGTAAAAGTACAGAAGATTCTCCAATTCAAATTTCCTCTCCGGACCATCGCTCGTGCTGGAGTCAAACGTGGGAAGTCAGAGATTATCATCGTATGACGCAGTGTTCCGCTTACTAATAGTTGGGGCCTTAGGGGTAAGAGTTTCCGACTTCGAGATCGAGGAGGTTCTTCTGATCAGATCATGAGTCAATTGGACGAAGATGTCGGGGATTGAGGCTTACAGCTTCGCGCTTCAGTGACTAGACGGTAGATCAGCTTCACGTATCACGATCGTGTAAATTGAAACACTTACTTCGCCGGGGTAGCTGTTTCCAACTTCGGCATCAAGGAGGTTCTTCTGTCGATGAGAATTAATAGCTGATGCTGTAGACGCTGATCGGGTGCTTACGGCTTCACGCTTGACGGACTTTGCAATTCATTAGGATCGTGCGAGAGACACAGATTTATGACGCAGGGCTTACCTCTCCGGGGTAGCTGTTGCCAACTTCGGCATCAAGGAGATTTTTCTGCACATACATGAGCACCGGTGATCGTGACAACAGAGATATCCCTACGGCTTCGCGCTTGACGGACTATGACGCCGGTGAGCACCCATGAACTAATGTCAACAGTGATGGAAGAGCTTACTTCGCCAGGGTAGCTGTTGCCGACCTCAGAGTCCAACAAGTTCTTCTGCAGATAGATGTAAACACCGTGTGTCGTCTTCTCGGAAAACATCCTTACGGCTGAGCGCTTCACAGACTATTGACGCAATGAGCTTAGTCAGAAGGGCTCCAGTGCGGTGATGAGCTTACCTCTCCGGGATAGCTGTTGCCGACTTCAGCGTCAAGGAGATTCTTCTATTGACGAGCATATAGCGGTGAATATCGTTGGCATAAGTCGACTTACAGCCTCGCGCTTGACAGACTATCGATGCGATGAGCATAGTCACGATTGATGAATTGGGAATGTGCTGACCTCTCCAGGATAACTGTTACCGACTTCAGCGTCGAGGAGGTTCTTCTGCGTGTAATATGAGGGCTAGCTCATTGTGGGAGTAAAATGATCCATACAGCTTCGCGCTTGACGGACTGCAAGATTAATGAACATGGATCCTTGCGACACTTGTAGAAGAAAAATATACCTCTCCGGGGTAGCTGTTGCCGACTTCAGCGTCCAAAAGGTTCTTCTGCAAATAAATTCAACACCGTAACTCGTCCTACTCGACAAAGACCCTTACGGCTTCACGCTTCACAGACTAGAGAAATTCATCAGCACTCAAATAAACTCAGATATTAATGTTAGTAAGACTCACTTCGCCGGGATAGCTGTTGCCGACCTCTGAGTCAAGGAGGTTCTTCTGTGGAGCCATTACGTCAGCTAAGTGAGTCTTTCGGACTTTTGGTGAAAGATGCCATACAGCCGAGCGCTTGAGGGACTGTAAAGCCGTTAGATCCGAGTAGAGAATTCGACGGAAAGGTTGAGGCTTACCTCGCCGGGGTAGCTGTTGCCAACCTCGGAGTCGAGGAGGTTCTTCTGTTAGGGGAGAAATATATCAGGGTTGATACTAGTTGGTTGGTTGGATCTTACAGCCGAGCGTTTCACGGACTACGATATCGATGAGAAAACGAACGACTCAGATAATAATCATGGTGCTTACCTCTCCGGGATAGCTGTTACCGACCTCGGAATCGAGGAGGTTCTTCTATGGCGAGGGTTCATACAAGGAGGTGGAACTTGAAATGAAAAGATCTTACAGCCGAGCGCTTGACAGACTGTGACTACGGTCAGACTGAAATGAAAACACTTCATCGTAGAAGGCTCACCTCTCCAGGGTAGCTGTTGCCAACCTCAGAGTCGAGGAGGTTCTTCTAGAGAAGACTGAATAAGGGTTAATACAGGTTCGATGGGTGAAGCTTACAGCTGAGCGCTTCAATGACTGTTCATTGGATGAGATTACATTCTATGCCGATGATAATCATAGTGCTTACCTCTCCGGGATAGCTGTTGCCGACTTCAGAGTCCAGGAGGTTCTTCTACAGATACCGGATGAAAGACTCCACAGAGGTTTAGTCGAGGGAGACTTACAGCAGAGCGCTTGAGAGACTGTGACCGCTGTGAGCCTTCGAGAAAACAAACGACAGTATAGGGGACTTACCTCTCCAGGGTAACTGTTTCCGACTTCAGCATCAAGGAGGTTCTTCTGCAAACACGACCACGAAGCAATGAGTGCCAGAAATAAGACGACGCAACGAGAAGAGAAGACTCACGGGAGAAGGGGCAGCAGCGACGAGTGCCACCAAGGCGAAGAGCATGAAGAAGGTAGATTTAGTGGCGTGCATCTTAGAAGGTGAAGTTGGAGCTGAGAAGTGGAAGTGGAAGTGGCGGAAGGGGCGAAGTCCTAGCGGTGGAGTTGAGCGAAGAACGATGACGGCTTATATATCAGATTATTCTGCTTTCACTGCAAAAAATCGAAGTCACGCCTTTGTTTGACCCCTGTTCGTGTAAGCAGTCAGGGCACATGCGTATGCTTCGGAATATCATGCCATGCGTACCTCTCAGAGGTCAAGACCTCCAATCGGGAATTAATTGAGGAATTACAAAGATAGAATTCGGAATATCGCGGCGATGAAATGGGATGTCGCGATCAACCGTTGAGGAGGATGAAGGTGGTTGCAAAAGCCGTGAGCCGCCGTTTCCGCCTTTGAATCGACAGTATCGTATACCAAAGATTGACGGATCTTGGACATGTGCGACGAGCTGTCGTCTTCTCCGCCGCGACCGCCACAGGAGTACATCAGCCACTGCCCCCAAGGAAATTCCCTAAATTTGATCGAAATCTCGATCTCGACCAACGTTAGCAGGGCCTCAACTCTCGTCCTTTTCGTCCAAATTATCTCAGGAGCACATGCAATGATGCGATGCTCTCCTTTCATGATCGGCAGAAATGGGGGGTGGGAGGGTCAATGGCAAGTCACGAGCGTAAACTGGTCCATTGCAAGCACGGATAATTCGTGGGCTCTATGGAGATTGAGCGTCGGAAGCAGAAGCGATCAGCTTGTGCCTGAAACTTTAAAATTTGGAACTCAGAAGCGGATGCCGCGGCCGGCCCGAGGGGTGCTATCGGCGTCCGCGTTGTTCTTTGAGTCTTTTGGTTTCTTCGTTATCGGAAAGGGAGCTATGAGGAGATTACGTCATTGAGCGAGCGGAAAGAGATTAGGAAAATCGGAAACAAACCGACGGAAAATGCTGTTCGTTGGCCAACGCTTCCCTCCCCTGGGGTACGAATTGTCCAGCGAAACGAGGGATGTGAGGATTGTGTGAAATGAGGCAATTACGGGAGTTTCCCCTATGGATGGCATCACAAGTTCTCCGATTACTGAGAAGCCTCGCAAACCAAACTTTGCTCTCTCGATCCGGGTAATTGTCCAGATGCTGTGCAGCTGTTTGTTTGAATGGTTCGACAGATGATGTTTCTGCTGACACTTTCTAGAATAAACAGTAAAGCCGCGTATAGATTCGGATCTCAGTCTCGTAGTCCTGCATAGGTAGCCAGCGCGACAATTATTGAATAAAATTCCGTCCGGTCGCTTTGCCCCTGAAAGCCAAGAGACAACACTCTCGGAAGTTTCGAGATGAATTTTGACGGACACAGAATACGAATAGAAACCACTGGAAGACCTAGTAGCATTCAAAGATGACTGTGTACTACCGGTATTCCTAGCATGCGAGTTTCGGCAGCGAGGGTCTTGGCACAAAGAAGACGAGTGACACGATGTAGCATTAGCGTCGGCATCTATCGCAATGCACAAGGAGAGTTGCTTTCTGTTGAACTCTGAAAGACGATCTGGGGTGATAGCTAGACGTCGCATGCGTCAAGTGACGCTAAGCGCGTCATCTGTAATCGACTTCAATGACTCTTTTGGAAGTGCACACTTTCGAACGTGCCTCTTCTTTGTCTTCCCGATAAGGACAAACGATGCTTTCAGGGCAGCTTTTCGATGGGCAGTAACGACACAGTCGTCAGTCGCGTCGCGTCAGCGGCAAATTTGCTGGAGAGACTTCGGCCTGTAAGACATTCAATTCCAGTCGTACGAATTCGAGACCTGACAGAGCCTCACGATGTAAAAGCTTAAAGATAAGGCACACGGAGGCTGACGCGATGTTTTGCGATGTTTTGAATGAATCTCATCATAGCAACATATTCTTCGCGAGCGGGTCTTTTACTTGAAATTGCGACACCGACTGTATCTTCGGGACGCGCTTTCGAGCCAAGAGATTATCGTCCATTAGAGTATAGAGTTCAAAGAAATTTCCGAGAGAATTAAGGCATGTGAACGATAAGCCAGAAGATGCAGTCAAAGCCGTGGTCGATGACAGCAGCCGGAGTCGTTGCAGAAAGGGGCTTATTTGTTCCTGTTTGGTATTTCACGCTGCTCAAGCTCAAGTCTCTCCGCCGACTCGTCGATGTCAGGCGGTGAGTCTTTCAAGATGGAATCTGTTCTTTATCTTATCTAGGAGTTAAGCATACCCGCAATTTTGTGTTAAATTTAGCTCTGGTCGATGAAGAAGGTGTCATAAGACGCATGGCGATCTTGCTCGTGGAACTTCGATGGAGCGTTGCGCATGTGCTCCTGGGGACACGTCGGATGCTGGTCAACATAATCAACAGTATGTAATTCGAATAACCATCAGCGTCGTCGTCGTCAATGTACGCCCTAGAATCGAACGGTGGACGCTGTTACGGGCTCATGACTCGCGCCTCCGAGTCTTGGAGACTTGCCAATCTCGGAGATTTACATCACTGAATGGGAAATTTTCCTGTATTGCTTTATGGTGCCTTTTCTCGTCAACTTGTTTACGACGCCTTGCTCCGGATCAATTCACGCGCTTCCCTTTTCTATTTGTTGCACACTCGCACGTTTCCCAATTGGATGCTGTCATGCGGCAGTTTTCTGAAAGGCGTCGACATTGCAAGTAGATCTTGTCGGGCGAAGATCGAGATAATGCATCGTGTTCGATGAAATTGCGCGAGCGTGTGGACAATGTGAGCTTCGTTTTCGCGCCCCGAATTCCGGAACCTATACTTCGGAAGCTGATCTTGCTCACATTCATCTTCTAGAAACTCTTCGGCCGTCTTTCACAATATGTTCTAATTTCCGAAGTTCAATTTCCCTCAGACTCTGTGCCTGGCACATGTCGACATCATCAACACCTCCGTTTTGAACTGAAGTCGAGAATGTCCCTGTCCACCGGAATTTACTTTTCGCTCCGATCGGTTCTGCTCGTTTGCTTTGGTGGAAGTTGTCATATATCCCCTCTCGCCCAATTGCTTCATCATCCATATTCCCCCCATGGCATCACCGTACCATCGTCTTCTCTCTCATGACAAGGACTCCCTTAGCCGGGATGATCTCGAGAAAGAGCTCGACGACATCGTCGAAGCCAACTCTACTCCTCCCCGCCGCTTCACATTCAGACGTCTCATCGAGTTGGGCACTCTATTGGCCTCGTTGATGATCAACGTCTTCCTCGTGTTCTTCATCTATGCACGGCCAACAGCCATCTGTCAAACCCACGATGTCGACCCTTTGTGGAACATCGGTGGTCCACTTTACTGTACGTCCTCCAATCATTTATGCGGTCAGCTAGCTCATACTGTATACAGCTCCCGCTCAAAGCGCTCTTCGTTATGAACGCAAGACATTCGATAAAGTCGGCATCCGGGGACCATACCACAACCCTCCCTCTGACGAAAAGGACGCGTTGTGGGAATCCCTTTATCATGGCATATTTTCCGGCATATTCCAAATTATCGACTTCTGACTTCCATACTTCTAGTCGGCGTATCCTGGATCACGAAGGACGAAGCTGCTCTTCTTCCCAACTGGACCGAGCCTCTTCCCGGACACGAAAAGGATGAGCACTATCTCATCAACCTCGACGTCTTCCATCAACTGCATTGCCTGGTACGTCTTCACGATACATACTACTTCATCCCACTAATCCCCCAAATCAGAACTTCATCCGCAAAGCCCTCAACCCCGAACGCTACGGCCCCGCAGGCCTCGGTCCCCCTCTCTACAAAGACGACCCCACACCCTTCGATCACACGGACCACTGCGTCAACATCATTCGTGAAAACATAATGTGCAACGCAGATATCACACCCAACGTCTGGCAATGGAACGAAGAGCGACAAGTCATATTCCCGCATTTTGATACGATTCGGACGTGTAGGAACTTTGATGCGATTTACGATTGGGCGAAGGAGAGGGAGGTGAGGGACTCGTGGAATTCGAGTGTGCATTTGAGTCTTGAGCTTGCTCATGGGGGCATGCACGGGCATGGGCATGGGCATTGATTTACTGTACTGCTGTGTGTCTGATGATGTGGAAATGGATGAATGTATTGGTAGTATTATTGGTTATTGCCTCCTCGTACAGCGCTCCTCTAGCAAAATAAAGCTTCAAATACAAGTGATACTTGTGCTTAGCTGACACGACATTTGCTGTTCGTGCCGAGTACCGGCACGTCATATCTGCTACATATGGGCGGGAGATGGCGATCGGCGTGGGAAATTGGACCTACGAGTCTAGACCTTCGAAATTTAACCTAGATAGGAGGACCTAGATAGGATTCCATATACATGTACTACCCTATAAATTCAAATGTTGACTCGAATTGCCTTTGATATTCGAGGAAAATTCAGTCGGATTCGTTTGAAGCGAAAGCTCGATGTCAGACCCGCAGGTACGATTCCAGACACACTGGACCCGGAAACGCTTACTGCGTCACTCATTCGCACAACGTCCAAACCTGTATAGATACACTCGAACGGACACGCCAACATTAATATATACAGGCCTTGTTTCTTCTCTCTCCAGCGTCTCATCAAAATCCATGTTCGGTCAAACGGGGACCAGGATAGGCTGCGCATTATGTGAGTTCACAGTCTTCAGGAGTCACTATCGAGGCTTACTCCGGAATAGCTATTTCCGACCTCTAAATCAAGAATCTCTTTCTGTAATGAGAGTAAGCTCAATACTTTCCGGTAGCCACTTCTCATCTTACGGGGGAGCGTTTGACCGGGATTCCCTAGCGAGGACGTCAACTGTCTAATGGGACCATGAAGAGAATAAGGGCTTACTTGTTCTTCTCCGGGATAACTATTGCCGACTTCTAGATCAAGAATCTCTTTCTGAATTTCGCAAGTCAGTTTAAAGCGTGTTTCTGAGCTACATTATGGCTTACGGCTGAGCGTTTAACCGGGATCCCCTAGGAGAGCATCAGCGTCTGATAAAGAAATAGAGAGGGTGCGGTTTTACCTGTTCTTCTCCAGGATAGCTGTTCCCGACTTCCAGGTCGAGGATCTCTTTCTGTGAAAGCCGACATATCAGCGGGTATTATTGGACTGCCTCTCATTATGCAATGCTCACAGCAGAACGCTTCACAGGGATGGGCTATGAATTATATCAGCCTCAGGTCGTCTTGATGGAGACAGAATTTCTTACTTCTTCCCCTGCGTAGCTATTACCAACCTCGAGATCGAGAATCTCTTTCTACAGAATTCGAGAGATTAGTCGATATTATGGGATCGAATCGTGCTAAGAAAGGCTGGAAAGGCTCACGGCAAGGCGCTTTGCAGGCAAGATAGGGATGGGCTATGGATTATATAAGCCATCGTAAGAGGGTTTGAGGGGACGACTCACATCCTCTCCAGCGTAGCTGTTTCCTACCTCCAAGTCCAGAATCTCTTTCTGGAAGATAATGAGTTCTGACATTATCGCAATATTGAGCGGAAGCTCACGCGTTTGGCGAGAATAGGCTGTAGAGCACGGTAAATCTCATATGAAATATCGTCAACGAGGGAGCTCACAGTATCACCAGAGTAGCTGTTGCCAACTTCTAAGTCAAGAATTTCTTTCTGATACAACATCGTACAGTCAGCAAGTGTCAATAATATCCAAGGATGTAACTTGTTACCGGGTCGCGTTTGACAGGAATCGACTGAGGTATTGTCAGTGTGACTTTAAGTTACGAATGTTACAACACAACACGTGCTTACTTCGCCGGAGTAACTATTGCCAACTTCCAAGTCAAGAATTTCTTTCTATAGAAAAGCATGAGTCACTGCGACTGATTTTTGATGTGTCTTACTGGATCACGCTTGACAGGAACAGGTATGGTCTGAAGCAATGTGAGACTGATAGAACAATATTCATATTGATGACAGAGTTGGCCTACTTTCCCGGCATAGCTGTTCCCAACTTCCGCGTCAAGAAGATTCTATAGAATATTTGAGTCGAGTAAGATTTCTTATAGCGTTTGATCATACGGCTTCACGCTTAGCGTTGACGATCTTGGGCGGACATATGAGGTTTTGAAGACGTGGGTAAAGAAGAAATATAGCTTACATGTCCACCATAGCTATTTCCGACTTCTGCGTCAAGAAGGTTCTATTGAGCAGTGAATTATAGAAGACTTCTGAGAAGATCGAACCATACGGTTTTGGAGATACATGTTCCATGTGAATCGCATTGTACTGTTCCAGCATAGTTGGTTCCAACTTCTGTGTCGAGAAGGTTCTGTAGGGTTCGTGAGTAGAAGGAGACTTTTTATAGCTTCTAAATAATCGCACGGCTTCACGCTTGACATTCACGATCTTGCATACAGTGAATGTGAGACTTCGGAGACGTGAGTCAAAAAGATGAGTGGCTTACATGTCCACCATAACTATTTCCCACTTCTGCGTCAAGAAGATTCTGGAACGAAGTGAATTATCGAAGACTTAGCAGAAGATCAGACCATACGGCATCACGGGCGATGATGACCTATTTGAATGTGAGTCATTGGACGTTCGAAAACAAAATCAGTGAACTAACATGACCACCGTAGCTATTGCCAACTTCGGCATCGAGGAGATTCTACAGGATTCTTGAGTCATGGGAGACTTTTTGGAGAAACGCTCGAGGCATACCGCATCGCGTTTGGCGTTGTGGATAATTATCTATTCGAATCATGAGATGTCTAATGAATCTCAGACGGAGCGTTGAACGAACAGTGCCACTATAGGTATTGCCGACCTCTGCGTCGAGGAGGTTCGCAGAACGTTTCTATGAGGCAATAGGTGAGACAAGAACATCGTTTCTCAGAGCAGTTTACTTCGGGAGAAGGCAGAGCGTGGACAAGAGCCAGCAAGGCGCACAGAGACAAGAGAGAGGATTTCATCGAAGGCAAGTCAGAAGATGGGAAGCGTTGGAAGAGGCTGGGACCCATGTGTCATCTGGGCTACCATCCTTATATCTCATGTGCAATAGCCCATCGAAATCTCACAGCCCTCTTGCCACCTATGGACGGTGTCCGTGCAGTCGTTTGGGGTTGCCATTTGCGAGCCAATTTAGTGCTATCATACTTGCGATCTTGGGCCCCTGTTTCCGTTCACCGCCTCTCCATTCAGTTTTTCCAGGGAAATGTTCATTTCGCCTGATTACAACCGAGCGTTTTAGTGCTTCCTCTTGAGAATCCCAACTGATGACACCTCGTGTGAAGAGATTGTAGACAATCGCGCTATGTCCACAGTGGAGTGCGCCAACAAGTCATTCCGCTCATATCCTGAATAGAACCAGGAATTCAGGCGAATCGAAGGGCCCCGGGGTAAGATCTTGTTTGGGCGGTAAAGATCCAACGTGTGGACTTTTCGCTCGTTCATCCATGTGCACCAGAGGATGCAAAGTAGCGGTATAGCCATTTATCAAGCTGAAAACGCGCTGTTCCGCGAGTTGGGCGTGCCTGAGTGGCATCCGGCGGAGTGGCATCGAGCACAAAATAGCGGCCACCCGGGTTCGTTCGTGGAGCTTGAGAAGAAAGCAGAAAAGGATCGCCGAGGATCAATTCACATAGCGCATGTGCGTAGAGGCCACACGAACAGGCACAGATGTCGAAGTAGTAGAAGAATAGCCTGACTCCGAATGGCAAGTCGATCTCTTCATCGAATAGCACAGATGATGCCATCGGGGGGGAGATAAGAGCATGTGAACAGTTTTCTTCAAAACACGTGAATTCCTCAAATTGCCATCGCCTCTCTGAAATTTTGGGTGTATGAACGAACGCGCTGGATATAATGGATCGGCGGAGAGGGAATGTACAGCCAGTCCAGGGGTTCATCATTTGACTGACTTGGTTCTATTTGCTTGGCTGCTCGCAATTATTCATTGAATGGGAAAGCAGCTATACTCGTCATGATGGTCTGCATTTGACGTGCTTTACGTGCGCTGCCGTATCGGACTTGTCGTGACCAATGGAGCCTGTGTATATCGGTGGAGATATCTTGAACCAACTGTGGGAAGCACTAAGGAGCAGAGATCTGGTAGATGTCCCGAAGTTACCACTGCTAATCGTGGGTTTCCCTCGGCTTGCAATCAGCGACCAAGAAAAGCCGCACCATTCGGAGAACTCCAGACCAAGCCACTGTAAGAAATAGTCACGTTGCACAGGAAAGGATCATGGATGAGATCCATTTCGCATAGTGATCAGTTGAGCGTCGGGAACTCAGGCTGGGCCAAGGATAGGTGCTGTCGAGCTCTAATTCGCCTTGCAAGATGGGCGCGCGAAGTGTTTGGCTGTGTTTGCCAGCTTCAACTCTGCTTCTCACCGCCGCGCTCGACTTGCTATTAAATCTCAGTCTCGAGGCTGTATGATTTCATTTTGCGTCGAATTCAATATCCAAATCAAATGATCGTCCTAGGCACTGCTTTTGCCAGCGATATAGCGCTATTGGCCATCTCAGACCAGCTTACACGGGAAAACTTCTATTGAGTCGTGCGCATGTGGTCGCAAGGAAGCTTGGGAACACATGGCCCTTCCATTGAGCCTCCTTAGCACTTCTCGTGTCGGCGACTCAGGAACGCGCCAGATGCCTGTTGCGTCAAAAGATTGCCCAAGATCGCCACTATTGCCGTAGATCTTTTCCACCCGCCGACGAGTGCCTTGCGGACGAGCTAAAGGATCTGCTCTATACACCCTGCATGGAGAGGATGTTCTTTCTCCGTTCGAAAGGTCAGGGAAGATAGCACGGCCCTGTGGTTCAGTGGAGATACGAGTTGCACGGCAACGGCGCCCATGACATCGTCAGGCACCAATCAGGTCTAAGTTTAACATTGCACAGCTTGAGAGCTTGGGAACGGCTCGGCTCATGTGGTCTTCCGTTTTCCCGAGGGTGATGTGAAGTCTTTCTCTAAACCCTGATCGATCGCTGATCCTTCCCTTTTCGCTTAGATGAAGTCGACAGGAGCTATTTGCGCGCTGTTCAATAGCACAAGAATTGCCGCGCCCAAACGCCATACACAGCCTCGTACATTCACGTGCTTGAGTTGCTCAATATCCCTCTTTTCTACGAACCATAACACTCTCAGTCCCACCCGATTCCGCACCTCCTTCTCATCGACCACTTCTGTACTTCCTGCATGGCTACTGCCTATCATCGTCTTCTCGCGTCAGACCAGTCAGACCAGAGTAATCTGAGTCGCGATGACCTGGAGAAAGAGCTCGATGACATTGTCGAAGCTAACTCCAGTCCCCGACCCAGATTTACCCTCCGACGCGCCTTGGAGCTCGCCATCCTTATGGCATCCTTAATGATAAACGTCTTCCTTGTCATGTTCATCTATTCGAGGCCGTCTACGGCTTGTCAATCCCGTGACATGGGCTCGGATCCCATCTGGGGTGTCTCTGGACCTCTGTATTGTACGTTCAACTATTCAAACTCCAATAAATACTAAGCAATCCTTGTAGCTCCTGCGCAATCAGCTATACGATACGAGAAGCGTGTCTTCGACAAAGTCGGGATCCGGGGCAAATACCATAATCCGCCAAGCGACGAAAAAGATGCACTATGGGAGTCCCTTTATCACAGTGCGTTCATTTACACTCCCATTGAAGCCATGTGCTGAGGCTCTGATTCGTAGTGGGCGTATCTTGGATTACCAAAGAAGAAGCTGCACGTCTACCCAACTGGACCGAACCTCTCCCGAGTCCCGGACATCAAGAAAAGGAGCATTACATAGTGAACCTGGACGTCTTCCACCAGCTGCATTGCTTGGTATGTTGAAGTTCACTTATACAGCTGGCTATCTCTCATCTTGTGATCAGAATTTCATTCGAAAAGCCCTCAATCCCGAACGCTATGGTCCGCCAGGCTTAGGTCCTCCGATCTGGAGAGACGACCCTACACCTTTCGATCATACAGATCATTGCGTCAACATCATTCGCGAGAATATCATGTGCAACGTTGATATCACTCCGAATGTATGGCAGTGGAACCCGGAAAGGAACGTCATCTTCCCTCATTTCGATACTATTCGTACTTGTAGGAGCTTTGATGCCGTCTTGGACTGGGCTAGGGAACGTCAGGTTCAACAGATGTGGAATGCGAGCCTACATCTTAGTCTCGAGCATGCCCATGGACTTTGATGCCTGCGGTATTGAGTGTTCTCCTCTTGGCCTCGATGTAGAACCGTAAAAAGTCTCTCGCCCGCTGTATAGTATTGTTGTCTCACGATTTCCCATTTCATCATTTCAATTGTATATACGATTACCGTCTCATTTATGCAGGTCCAGTATCGCTTTGGTCGGCAGGTTGTTCCCTGCAGGCACAAACGTTTAGGCTCTTAGTAATTGATCGGGGTATGCTGTCACTGAACCCTTCGACCATCGACTTGAGCCGAGAGAGTTTCCGAGCCGGCTCCCCACGTCTGCTCCAAGTCTTGCCCCTGCCCCTTCCGACGTCGTGCATACTCGGCGGCATCAAACGTAACCGATAGTTTTAGTTGCTAGACCTATACAGAAGAAATCTTCAATCTTCGTGAAGCCTATCGGGCCTTCTGAATTTGTCAAACGTCTCTAAAAGCTTTCGTCCCCGAGCCCATTCCATGATAGACTCCCAATTTCGACAGGTATGAACACTGTCAAAATGTGGGAAGATTTGCTTCTTCTCTTCGTTCCATTGGAATACGTTCGGTGTGATATCCGCGTTACAGACGACACTTTCGCGCAAGATGTTCAAGCAGTGATCTACATGATCGAATGGGGGTCCGCCGGGGATGATGGGGGCCGTGTGCATCTGAGGCCCATAACGTTCGGGCGATAGGGCTCGTCGGATATGATTCTTGAAACCTTGGTCAGTCTTGTCAAGTGATAACTGGTGCCGAAGTGACTGACGAGGCAATGAAGTTGATGGAAGACATCTAAGGAGATTATAAAATGATCCTCGTCATTGGGAATTCTCTCCGTCCAATTGGCAATCTGGCTGGCCTCGACCTCGTTTATCCGTGATAGGCCAACTTCAAAAATGAGCTTGGAAATGAAGAAGATCTGACAAAACGCACTCATGTATAGATTGTCCCATGCCTCATCCGTCTCGTCCGTGGGAGGACCATGATATTTAGTAACTGTGCCTAGGACGTCGAACACTCGGCGTTCGTATTTGACAGCGCCCTGCGCCGGTGCTTCATTTTCATCTTGGAGAGTATTCAGACAACCTCAGATGAGATGACGTACAGTATAATGGTTCCGATACTCCCCAAATCGGATCGCTTTCTGGATCATGCGTTGGAGGTGAGGGCAACGAGGAGAGTTTGAAAGCCAGGAAGAGGTTCAGGGAGAGTAGAATGGCAAAGGCGGCGATCTCGATTTTTCTGCGAAATGGGGAAACTCGTATGTATCTCCTGTTCTCATCATATGGTTCTTTCCACTTCTCAATATCACGGTCGTTATTCCCAGGCGAGGTCTCATTGGCCACCAATCTTTCATAGTTAAAAGGCATAGCTGGGTAGAGTAACTGGAGGGGGGTGTCGAATGGGACGAGAGGTGTTAATCCGGGATGGTACGTCGTTTTCAACTGAATGTCGATTGTCTGTGAAAGAGGACGCTATTTGAAGGACCCCTCGGCTCGATCACCTGACCTCGAAGCAATCGGATAGAATGGCCGACCAAGAAAGCAAGAGCTTCGACCGCCTTCGTATGTGCTGTTTCGTCCAAGAAGCGTCCTGGTTCGCATGCGCAACAGTGGAGAGCTTCCCATAACCACAGAGGCCCATATGGCGTTGCTCCACGAATTGAGGTAAGGTCGTGCTTCCGGAACGCTATTATTTCGATGCTATAGCATCAAAGTCGTGTTATCGTGGTGTTGATAGCTTGACCAGCCGTGCCTGGTGTCTTCAAGAAAATTCTAAATTTAGCCTGTGTAGCCGTGGGAATAAAACTCGAAACGCCCGAAGAAGGGCGTCCATCGCCCTGGAAATCTTCTGGCAGTAAGTAAATTGAGAACCTTGACTGAGCTTCAGATCCACAGAAGATATTCGAAAGCAAGGACGTCGGCTGTTGTTGAAGTTGAAAATCGCAATGAGAGCAGAAACAAAGGTCTGATCGGGAATCGGACTGCAAATTCGGTCCTCATGATAGAAATTTTCTTCGTAAAAGACGCGTCGGCGACTGTGACGGTTGGGTCTAGAATTGTGCTTCACTGCTCGAATGTCTGTTCGAAACCTGCCTCAACCTGGAAGTAGCCTCTCAGCTACATCGAGCGGCATCTCCCAATCGATCGATTTTTAGCTGCAACCCACAAATCCCGAATGAAGCCGACGCATCATCACAAAAATTCGGCCGTTCACCGTACAGCAAGGAAACATGCAAAATAAGAAAGACAGAGATATCAAGGACTTTATGAGAATGTGCGTATGATAACAAACGGTCTTTACCCAAAGAAGAGTGAGATGAGGCGGATCAGATTATATATACTAAATTGACCTACAAAGCGAGAGGACTATTCACGAACACGAGACACCAACGTCCCGGACGGATGAGAACGTTGGTCCCAAGGTTTTCGGGGAATGATTCATACGGGAACATCCAGGCGACTGACAACTCGAAGCCTCGGAGGGGTCTACTGTCGTGAAACTATGCAGCGACTCCTTTCCCTTTCCTTTCCCTTTCTTCTTGTTCGAGTAAGCGTCTATTTACAGCCAAGTCAGCATAATCCGATATAAGCCATCAGCTCAAGACGTACTTTCTAGCTGCCAAAACCATCTTCGCTTTCCGTTCCCTGAGACTCGCTTCTCGCTTCTCAGCTTCGGTCTCCCAAACACCTTTACTTGATCCCTTTACATCAACGCTGGGTGCGTTCGATAAATCTTCTCCTTCAGTGCCAGGCGTTGAAGATGACAGTCGGGAATGCAGGTTGTAACGGGAGATGAGGGTTGTAGCTGCAGATGTCTTGGATGATGAGGCGGTAGCATTGGTGTGTGCAGCTGCAGATCGTGAATTTGGATTCGAGGGCAAATCTGTTGCAGAAGTGGCGGAAGTGGCGGGTGGTGGGTATAATTCAAAATATGCTGCAGGGGGCTATGAAATGACATGAAAAAAACTTGTCAATAAAGGTGCTTAGTGAGATCAAATGATTGACGGACCGCGTCTAGGAATCCTTTCTCCAGGATTTTGTTGCTCGTCACTTGCACGTTCCCACTCCGGAGCAAGTCGTATCGGATGTTGGGTTCGGGTATATTGGGGAACATAGAGTGAACGCTAGTGACCTGATAATTCGATTACGGATTTGGACATTAGAGTCGTACAAGACTGGACATTTTCCAAGAGCTCACCATTTCATCTGTGACTCTTTGGGGTCTGAATCCCAGGATGGTAGCAGGGCTCCTCGGTCTTCCAGGTGCAGCATCCGAACGACCTAAACAATTCCAAATTATGTTGTAAGCCCTATGAGTTCGCGATTCACAACGATGAAGATTAAGCAGATGACGCACTTTTGGTTGCCCATCTCACAACAAGCGCAATAACCGCAAATGCGACGACGACGTTGACTATCTCGGTCATCCGGATCTTCGAAGTAGGATCCAGTCTGAATTTCTGGATTGGCGGAAATCTGAACGCGAGGAAAAAGTAGTAGATCTATATGTCAACGAGAGAATGGAAGGAAAGCCAGATATACGATTGTCTGAACAGAGCTGCTCTTGTGATGCGCGTTGCGGTTCGGCTGCGGTGATGGGCGGCTACAGTTCCGGCCTCAAAAATCGCGACTCCGAAGGTTCGCAATGTCCATGGGTCATGGGAAATAGGATTTAATTCTGTCTGTCTCGATGATATACGGGATAATATGGCTAGTGAGTAGGAACATCTTTGAGAACATCAGATAAAGCGATGGAGGTGAGCAATCTGGAATATCCTCGAACGTCCATTTATTATAATATTAGTAGTACGTGAGGGCCCTCAGTTGCGCAATGCAGTCCAACTTGCATTTGAAGGTCGTCCGAGCGCAAAGATACTTGTAGGAAATTTGGAATCCTGCTTCGTTGAGCTATCGCCCAAGATTCTCGATGCCTGGGAATCTTAGAGTTTGTGACGAGAAGACAACTCTCTGTTAGCATGCGTGATGAACGACACTAGAAGCTTAGAAGCTCAGGATGAGTCAACGACGAAGAGTCTTTGGAAATCAGGAGCTCAATGAGTCAAGAAACCGCTGGCAAGATGGCAAGGTAGATCATGAGGCCAGCGAGATGCGCGTTCCCACTAATAACGACACGGTGGGAAAACGCAGATCGTGCGCAAGAGATAGCACCAGCTGAGTCCCCACAGTCAGGAGCCTGTACATCCATCCAATGACATTGATATAGCCGAATGTTAAACGCGGAAGGCGATCCAGATTGACCAGTTATACCACATGACCAGCTGAGACCGTTGAGTATTCGTGAAAAGCCACGGAGACGCGGGGTGGCTAGGAAGCTTGAGTCACAGTATTGAGAATAACCATCATGGGAAACAAAAGGATCAGCAATTGTCTAGCAGATTAGTAACTCGTCGACGTCGGTCTCCGCGAGCTCTCTCACGCGAGATACTGTCAAGCAGAGCGGATGTCCAGCCGTTCCGATGCTGTGAATGTGCGTTCATAATGCGTGGTACGGCTGCATAATTGGTTTGCAGGATTCCACGCCTGTCTACACGGCAGAGCACTTGACATTCTCGATAAGAGCGAAGGTCCCGAAGGTTGTTGGTACCTGATTGACTGGCCAAATTCTGATTTCAGTCGATTCAGTCGTCAGCTTTGTCTGATATTTGGATCATAGAGTGTGTTGAGATCTGCTCAATCATTGGTGAGTGTGACGGGACGATAAGCTCTAGCAAGGCCATGGCTACCCCAGCGTCGGTTCAAGTTCGGGAGCAACAGTGATTGACCAAACAGTCCACAACAAACCCGCGTCACTGGCGCGATGGCACGGACATCCAGGCAGGAATCCAAGGCAGGAATCGCTATTGCGATCACTACTCCCGACTGGAAAGTCTTCGAAGTCACGAAGGCTCAAGGGTCAAAACCGTAATCATCGGTCTGCACCAGTATGGCGGCTTCTGCTCTTCCGAAACTGGCAGCTTGAAATATTTAAATCGGGCAAGCAAAAGGCTTCAAGTTCCTATCCTTACAGTGCTTTGGAGTGTGCTCCCAATATTAGTGACTCTAAAACTCTTGCAGCTAGTCCAAAGCTCCATCGGATCATTCCTCAGATCTTCCCGTCCGTTTATCGTATTCTATACGCCAAACGGTCACGATATCGATATCAGCGATCAAACACAATACAGTATCACTTTACCCAGGACAACCGGATAGACCATGTGCCTCTCTATTACTCAATTCCAGCTATCGTGGGCTCTATCTTTAGATTCACCGATAAACGTCAGTCATTCGATGGGTTTCTTGTTGACCACATGAGACTGTCAGCTCCGCCATGCCGATTGGATACTATGCTTGGTCGACATCATCCATCTGTGGGTCAAGATGTTCTCATAGTTCGTCGATCTCAAGCTATAACAAGTGGGCTCGGCAATTCGCTTCAAAACCTGAACAGACCATCTCTTCCTGAGAAACAGTATGCTTTCTATCAAGTACATTGCTCTTGTAATATGTGCGTGTGTGGCCGTCGCTAATGCTGCACCGGTATGATATTAGGTCGTGTGAATTCGGAATTCTAGAACGATCATTGCCCTGACAGATCTTCAACATCGTCGACGAAGAGGACCTTGCTTGCTACGCTCACCCCAAGGGTCCCGTAAGTTTGCTTATCTGGATCTCTCTATGTCTGCTTATTTATCGTTTTTCATTCGATAAAGTGCCAAGTTCCTCCCTCCAGCCCCACCGTATGTCATCTTGTACAACTATCTGCCAGTGGACGTCAGTGACTTACGTTTCAGTGAGCCGCGGCTCATATATTGTCGTTCGAGCCATGTCAGAGTGTTCTCATTCGATTATGCACGAACATCTTTAGTCTTGGCCCTGCGAAATCTGCTCGATTTTTGTTGAAAGGATGTTTTCCCAAAGAAATTAGCATGAACTTTTGGAACTCTCCTTATCGATTCTCTTTAAGAAACGTGCTTCGAAGTTGAGGATCTATACACGCTGAAGAACCCAAAACAGGAACAAGCTTTTCACCCAGCTTTTACCGGTAGTCTCGTCGACTCAATTGCGTTGGCAATCTCTTGAATCGTATGACCCTGATCACCTGCAGCACCAGCACCGCATGTTCAGGGCATCGATGCAATTGTCGAAATTCGAGGTATGGGAGACTCATACTTGATAAAGAAGCTCTCCGAGGATATTTGGGGGCTCTAGAGCGGGCCCAGCGATAAAGCATAGGCATCGGCATTGGGGCAGCCGCACGGCCCTTTCCCAAACAAAGTATTGTGCTCGCTGCATATAAATGGTACTCGAAAATCTCCACAATGCCAGCATTGAAGAAATTTCAATACTAGTCTCGCCTACGATAAACACTATGCTTTCTTTGAAGTACATTGCGTTTATGCTATTTGCGTCCGTGATAACAGTGACCGCAGCGCCTCTAGTAAGTATTAATTCTGTTCCTTCCATATTGGATTTCGTGCTTACCATGTCTGAACGCTAGAATCCTGTTGATCTTGAAAATAATGCTTGTTATAAACCTCCTTCGCAGGAGAAGCGTGATGCCAATGCTGAACCTATGCCAAAGCCTTGCGTACGTCCTCTGATATTGCCAGTGATAATTGGGATATTGAATTGTCTCTCGCTTCAGTAATCCACTCGCGTTGAGTTCGAGTAGTAGAGAAATCAAGCAGTGGATGTCGTTGATCGAGAAGAGGTTCATACATGTATCAACACAGTGATGCGTAAACTCTGTTCTTTTTTTCACTTTTCACTTGGCAAAAGGTCAAGGAAGTTACAACGTACGTGAGATCAGTGCATCAAAGTTGCAAAAATATGGCAAAACGAGGGTGTTTCATTGTGTTCGGACAGGCTGTTGAAAAGGAAGCTTCTGACCATCCGAGCACATGGACGACGTATACAAACGGAATCAAATCGGAAACTATGATGCCACTCCGCTCCCATACAGTGATCTCGATCTGTGCCTGCCCGGACCTTGAGGGAGGAAGAGTGGCTGAGAAATTGGTTCATAGTTAGCTCCAGGTAGCTCGTTTTGTATAATAGACCAGCAAGCCAAGCGATTGTCCCAAAGTTAACCAGGATCGACACTACACCTACCCTTTTGACTTCCCGAGATGCTGTCGCCTTCCAATTGGAATTTGGCTCTTATATTGGCTTCTCTCGGCTGCATTGCCGCATTACCCAATCCGACGGTTTGACTACCCCTAAATAAATTCCTCAAAGACTAAATCTTGTAACAGGATCCCGAAGTAGCGCACCCAGATACATTATTCCGAGGCAAATATGTAGAGCAGGTAAGTCATTATGCGCTGTTTCCGAAGCTGAGAGTCTGAGACGTCTTCCTTCCCAGAAGCGCGCGGCGGGTCCTCCTGACGAATTATTTGGAGGATTATACGAGCCGAACATAGTAAATCGCACTTCAATATCTTTGTTCAGATATCTCAAGTCGTTTGATCCATCTTTGTAGGAGAAATCGCCCCTAGACGACGACTGTTCCGCATTTTATGCACCTCTGGTAAGACCGGTATTCGTACTAGCATCAAGTCATACAATTATTGTCCTGGACTATGTCTGCCGCTCTCTCATTAGAAAGAAAAGCGCAGTGAAGCTTAAGACTAGTGGAAAATTGTTTGTTTCTGCACCGTTATGCGAGCACAGAGAGTGTAAATCACTTTCATTCGCACCGATACATGTCCATGCAAAACTGTTGGACATCATTGAGAGCTCACCGATACACAAAAACGACTGAAGATTTATAGAAGAGACGAGGGAGTCGAGTGAGGCTGCGCGAAAAATAAAATAAAATATTCAGTGACCGAAACTAGAGGCATATGATTAGAAAATATTCGCTTCTGGGAGTATTGATGTTGACAGGATATTTGTTTCTCGTGTTGCACTACCGAGGTCGAAGTACCACTAGTACTGGCAGGCAATAGTACCTGATCAACGTTCCAGAATGGCATAATCTAAGTTGCCATCGAGCGGTTGTCCCGGTGGGTCTTCCAGACACAGTCAAGCCTACCCTACTATAGTCTGTAGGTGCTGCAACAGCAGAAAAACTTACGCCTCAGCTCCAGAACGAGCTTTTGATGGAGGGCTGCCAGTGAGGGAGTTCCATCCAGTGGAAATTGACCAAACACGTCCAAACAGGGGCGCACACAGCACAATACAACACAACACCTTGGGGTCAAAATTTCCACTTGAATTTCCATCGTCCAAGCCATCGCCGAGTCGTCACTGATGGTGCTCGTCCTAGGGGCTCAATTGGACATTCTATGAATTACATTGTCTCTTCGTGAACTTGCGGCCTCTTTGGTGCGTTCCAGTCTTCCGGTGTACCTTGTGCTTGGACTGGTGTTGGGTGCCGGTCATCAGTGACTATAAAGAGCTGGGATGCGTATCAATATCGGTCTCAGCGATCAAACGCAATTAGTATCACTGCACCCAGGAGCGATACATTCTCCTCCATCTATAATCTGCGAGACGGAGCTGCTATCTAGTCGGAGGAGTAAATCCTATTGCTAGTTCGGAACTAGCCTTCGAAGCTTCATTGACGCTGCTTTTGGTCTCGCCGATCGCCTTCAATCACTTGACGGTTTCCGCGTGGACCGCATGACAAGCTGGCAACGCATGGGACCATGTGCTCCACAAGATCGGACTTGCAGTCTCATTGAGGAAATGGCCAGGAGATAGAGAGGATCAGAGATCTAAAATCCCAGGCTATAACTTGGGAACTCGATAACCAAGAGTCACAGAACTATCGCTATCTGAGAACCGCCATGCTCTCTATCAAGCATATCGCTCTTGTCCTCCTTGCCTGTGTGGCCGTCGCAAACACCGCACCAGTATGTTGTTCAAATGAACAACTGGCTATTCCTAAACGAGCATTGCTTTGTCAGGTCTTCAACATTGTCGACGAAGAGGACCTCGCCTGTTATGTTCACCCCAAGAAGCCCGTGAGCTTCCTTCCTCCAGTGCCCCCGATATTTTCCGTACTGAGAAATCTCCCTAAACCAAGTGTTCAGCTTCCGTCGACCCCGCCGTATGTCATTCTGTACATTTTTTCCCTTGGATTGTCGTTGATTCGACGTATGTCACTGACAGTGAGCTGCTCCTCGTGCTCTGTATAGAGTATTCTGCCTCGGTTTCAATCACGAATTCGATGCTTCGTCGCAGTTCTCTGATTCTTCCCTATCAATTCTCATCCGTTTTTCTGTCGCAAAGTCATATATTAGACACAATAAGCACCCCGATTCAAGGACAAAACTTGCGTCGCCTGCCTGCAATTGACTTTCCTCCCCGGTGATATATACGATCTACCACCGAACATGATGTTGCCTGAGTTTGGACCTAAGTCGCCGCCGCCGCACAGGTCGTAGGGCGACAAGAACTGCGCAGCGGATTTGATTCCGGAATTCAAGATGGCAGATCTCTCCGAAACCCAGTGTGTCCCAATGGAGACAGAGTGCCTGTGAATCTCCTGAATGACCCTTCAAAGTGCATGCTGAAGCTCTTATAACGAGCGAGTGATCCCACTGGTTTGCCCCAGCTCAGTGACACCGTCAAGTCATTTTCTCAGTTTCGCAACATGCTCTCTCAGCGGACCTTGATTGTACTGTTTGCTCTTATGGGCTGTGGCCATGCTTTGCCTACTCCCACGGTTTGGCTAGTATTCGTTTCTGTCGTACCAAGTTTTCAATGCTATGACAGAATCCCGCCGTACCGCACCCGGATAACCAGTTTGATGGACAATATATACCGTTTAAGCTCGCGAGAGTTCGAAGTCTCCCTATCCAGGAGCGCACGGGCCCTCCCAAGCCCGACGAACTGTTGGGCGGTATATACGAACCAAACATAGTAAATGGAAGTTCAATATGTGAACTTATCTAACCAAATCTCCTAGGAGAAATCGCCACTCTGAGCATGGATTTTCAGCGTTTCGTGCGCTTCTGGTATGTCCTAATGTCCGGCATTCGGTCCACGATATATTGATTTACTTATTGACCCCTTCTTGAAGTATCAAGTAGAAAGAGAAACGTGATCACGTTTGATATGTGTGATTTGGTTTCCGTTGCAGTTTAGACACCCGAGAGTGGGGTGTGCCGTAATGCAACAGATGGAATGAGATACAAATTTGAAAGAGCATAGCGGCAAATCGAACCTCAAACTCATGCTGGAGGTACGATTGTTATATACTAAGAAAGACAAATATATGTTTTCTGGAGCTCGTAGTTAAGCACTCGTAACGAAGTCCTAGTTTTGGGGCAAGGATCGACACAAATTTGGGTGCAATACAAATGAGATTTGAAAGGACCTGCCATATGTATATGGTGTCCTTGCCAACACTGCTAACATGCGTGGTTCATGCAATTGGTGCCCTGGCCTAACGAACGGTTGCGGGAATTAGTAAGAATAGCGTGGAAAAAGGTCTAGGACGAACCTGCAGCGTAATAATAGGTTTACTTGGTTTCGAAGAAGTCGAGGAAACTGGAGACTGGAAGATATGATTTCAACGACTCGATCGACGATGAACGGAGGAATTACTCACGTCGTACACATAAATGTAGTCAGTATCCGCTTCGGGGGCAACTGGAGAGGCGATAGATCCAGTAATAGACGCGAGCAGGGCGAAAAGAGTAAGGGCCTTAATGAACATGCTGAGGAATGGATTTCTTGGTAGAAGTGGGGTCTGTCTGCCGAAGCCTTTACTTATATCTCTGACATCGAACTTGAAACGAAGAAAATCAGGAGGGGCCTGCTACATCATCCAAGGTGTTGGTGGTGGGGAATGACCGTCTCACCATTTGCGATGGAAAGCGCCGAGCTTAGGTGTACCAGGTACCGCGGTAGACGAGCAAGACGGGAGCAGGCGTTTCGTTGCAGGCACTGACCATCAAGGGTTTGATCAGATGTTGTGATTCACCGAAAGACCGCTATGCCAAGAACAGCTATCAACGATTCCAGACAGTACTTGCTATCAGGTACCAGGACCTCGGCCTCCCAAACAGGGAGGCAGCTGAAGACGCGCATGAAGACTTTTCAAGTTCTATAACCCATGCAGCATATCGATTTGCATCAGCTTTCAAATGCCTTCGGAAAGTGGAATTTCTGCAACCAATTAGTGTCGGCGATTACCCATGGGCCAAAGCGCATTCTGAAGTGAAGCATTGACCCATTCCAGCTCAACAAGAATTACCTAGCGCTCGGAGCCGGTGAGCGCCCAACGGAACTATGAGAGCAGAATTTCAATCCTAGCGTGTACGCCCTTGAATAGCTCAGCGTCATCAGCACCCATTGACTCCATGGCAGGCACGAGGAGGACCATATTTGGCATTGTTTGTTCCTGAACTGGAGCGCCTCTTCCGTTTCCAGCTGGCCCTTCGACGCCGACAAACATATTCCACGAAAGTTTGAGGCCAACAACCAGTCACGCAAATATGTCTGACTTTCCCTTTTCCGAGCACAACTCTGTCCTTTGACAGAAGCTTGATGACTCATGTCAAGCCTACATCCCGTTGAAGCTTGTCTTCGATGGTGCCAGCGAATCTGCCGATTCAGTCGCCGTGAACTGCATTCGTGGACGTCACGTTCAAGCCGTATCCAAGCTTGTTTTGGACGCTGTACCAGCCAGAACAAACGCCCTGTCTCCACACTAAGAATTTTCGATGAAGGACGTCAAACTCGGAGTACTGGCGGGACTAAATGACGCAAGTCGTCTGACCATTCTGTGATTCACATTTTCTGATGTTGATCTACGTGCGTGCCTAGAATAGAACGCATAGAATGAATGATAATGCTCGAGGACCGGTATCTGGAAGAAATCGCTCAAGCATCGCATCATTCCCAGAAACAAGATCCAGCTGGCACTAGAGAAGCGCCCAGGGAATCAATTGGTTGAGGACTGAAGAGATCCACGTCGTTGAAGCCGGCAATGGAATAGCTAATATCACTGACCCTGTGCTGCGACAATGGGCTTCATGGTACCCTCCGTGTGCAATAATGGAGGACTTTTCGGAACCGAAGATCGTTCGGACCCGAGATCGGCGTCCTGCGCATCCAATTACGAGACCAGCTCGACTTTGATGATATTCGGAGCTTCGGTTTGATCGAATAGAGTTTTTGTCATTGCTCCTTCAAGGGTTGTGTAGGGTCATGTGTCTAAATGACCTGATCTATCGGCCGTGCGATATTGGCCAAGATCGGCGTGGATATTGAATACAGTCGGAAGGCTCCTCGTGACAACGAGACGGGACAAGAGAATTGGATGGAGATAGAATCGATCAAGAAGACAAAGAATCGACAAGCAGAAACCTCCGAGAGCTAGCTCTGTGGAGGCTCCTCGACCACTGGCTGTGCGGGCTGCTCTGTGACTGCTTCGGGGGTAGGTATGCGATCAGCAGCTGGGTCAATCATATCCATGACATCCTCAAGATCTTCATCTTCGTCGTTGGGTGAGCTAGAACTCGACGACGCGGTAGGCATAACGATGTCGGGTGAAGCGACCTGACTTTGAGAGAGGCCTATATCCCCGCCCGGCGTGCTCATGTTATCTTTCGATCCAAAAAGACCGGCCATATCATCATCCGGAGTGTCAACGGTGCTGACTCCTTGGGTTTCTTCTTCCATAGGTACCTCGTCTTCAATATCGACCCGAACCTTCCAATCATATTTATCCCTCAACATCGACACTGCTCGGACTGCCCTCTCAACTCGAGAATCATGAGCAGAGCGTACGCTTTCTATATCCTCGGTAGGACCTGTAACTGGTCCGCTGTATCCCGGGAACGACGCGCCTGGGACTCGGATTCCAGCTTTCAAGAGACGCGCAACGCTTTGCGATTCTACGTTAAGGACTTGAGTCGTCTGCTGGTTTCGAAGTAGCGGGACGAGGTCGGTGTCCAACTGGGCATCAGACACGGAATTCGAGGGATGCAGCGCGAGACGTTCGTAGAGATTGATGTTGGAAACTTTAGGCCCTCCTTGTACAGGAGGGAGAGTCGCGGCGAGAGATAAGGACATAGTGTGTGTTTGCGATAGAATGATATTGTATCGGGCTAGGATGTCCTGCCACGGTGGCATGGTCATGAGGGCCTGACCTGGCGGCACCGTCACTCCGGGTTCTCCAAAACCTGCTAGGGCATTTTGCAAGGCTTGGATAGACTCTATGATCTGGTTTGTCCGGAACCGTAAGGATTCGAGTTGAGAGATGGGGAGAGACGACGAATTGAATGTCAGTCTGGGGTCTGGGGGTACTGCGGCTGGCTGGGCGGAAGACATGGCAGTCGGCGGGGCGGGTGTTTGCCTCTGTTTGTACATCGCCCTCCCAGGCATCGAATTCGACGCCGACCTTGTTTATATTCGAGCAAATGTTTCCGGATACTCAGGCACCAGAATTGACAAGACGCTCAGCCGACAGATTTATATGTAAGTTTTTCAGAACCCATATTTACAAAAATCAGGAACATCTCATCGGGCAGCTGATATCAGATTTCTTTCCTAGCTTTTTGCGATGTTATCCCTCCCGGCCGAGTTCGAATATATGAAGTGTATAGAAACCCATATCCCTCATCTCACTATATTAATGGAGATTACCGGCATCAGATTGTAGATAACCTCGAGACTGGGCATTCTCGACGGACACGTCGCCCTCCTCCTCCGACACTGAGAAGCAGTAATCGTCTACAACCCAATCTGTAGCAATGATTTCATTTGTTCCAATCGTTCTTCTTGGTCTCGTAAGCCTTGTTCAAGGCGCTATCACAAGCACGTGAGTACTGCATGATTCGTTTTCTGATCCATTAAGTTATTGAACGCACCGCTAGTCCCACCATCACTCATGCGGCTTCTCCTAGGTACTCATACCTCCGCATTTATTTTTAGAGAACCTATGATTAATGATTATAGCTCAACTTTGTGCACGTCTGTACATACGACTGTCACCACCCTCGGTGGAACCTGTCCATTTGGTCCTTGTACCACCACGACAATTCATCCTACGTGTATCACCGTTCCTTTGGACTCCTCTTCGTAAGCGGTCAACAATAATTCTATGTATTATCTAAAACTGTCATAGGAGGGCTTCGGCTTCATCAGCCTCATCGACTCCCTGCACGACTGCCAACACTGTACACATCTCGACCATCTGCCCTACTACTACTATCAGTTGCACTCCTACTGAGATATTCTCCACCATTACGTCAACGAGTATCTATGCTTGTCCTACTAGTATGTATTCCAACCTTTCCATTAACAGTAAACTCGGCTCACGATTCCTGCCTACTAGTGTATCAAAGTGTTTACGGCCAATGCGGTGGTCAAGGTTATGTTGGACCAAGCGTCTGTACTACTTCGGCAACCTGCAACCCCGTCTACCCGACTTGGTATTCTCAGGTAGTTTCTGTCCGTTCGTGAAAGACAATGGTTCTAACCTCACTTTTCGCAGTGCCTTCCAAAGACCGCATAAGTGTGGTGATATGTGAGACTCGAAGCACAGATATGAAGCACACGATTTAGTCTCCGAATTGATCTTGTGGACTTTTCAATGAATCACAAGCATTACGAGTGATATAACTGTTCGGTCTTGGCACGCAGACAATCCTTGAGGGTATAATTCCGGGTTGGGGAGGACTTGTCCGTTTCACGAAGAGAGCTCTGATACGATGCAATCCTTCACCTATCAGCAAAATTCGAATCTCACAAACATTAAGGCTGACTTACAGAGATCGGGGACGACGAGGTGTCCTGAAAATAATGAGCGTTCATGGTAGCAGGGGAAAAAGACACACAAAAAAATCCATTCCGAGCTACCACCGAAAGAAACCGTCTCGGGAGGCAGCGATACCCTCGATTTGCCTTGCTAAGTGCCCAGCAAAAGATTCAGCGCTCAACGTTTAACGGCAAGGCTATGTCGGCATCCCGGCAACTTCAAAGAAAGCTGGCGTTATTTGCTCGTGTTTGCTACACCATCCTCCGAATTCGACTTGAAAACTTGGCTAGCCTAAGAATGAATGAGCACAGCGAAGATTCTCAGGCACTGCGCACCCAGCAGCTTCCACCATGTTCTAATCTTCGTGCATCTTTAGACTTTCAAGTTCTGATTGGCAGAGCTTTCGGAGCCGAGTTGTCATGGGACTGAGCCTCATCCTAGCTTTCCGCGATGATATCCCTGCCGGTCAATCCGTCATATTCTCACATTCAATCTGAGAAAGACGGAGCAAGTCACGTCTAATTGCCTAGAGGAGATCTCCGTATCAAGAATGCATATAATCCAGAGAGAGCATTGGATATCTGCACGATTCTTATCTCCCCGACTCTTGAGATTTGAGCATTCGTCAATATGATCGCTTCTATTCTGGGTCTTGCTGTACTCGGGCTCTTGAATGGTGTTGAAGCAGGAATTACGAGCAAGTGAGCATCAGAATGATACTTCAACAAAACGAAGCTAACCAATTTATACAAGTCCTTTGACAAGCTCTCCCATCAGTCCAATTTCAACCAGTACACCACCTCCGTAAGCATCCTCTGAAGACAAAGAAATACACTGTGAAGCCTTACTGTTACCTCAATCTAGCTCGGGTGTATGTACGTCGGTCTACTCTACTGTCACTACGATCGGCGGAACCTGCCCGACTGCACCTTGTTCGACGATCACGCTCGCACCTACTTGCATCGGAGCTCCTTATGACTCTTCTTCGTACGCATCTTTCCGAAAAATCCATCTCACCTGGCTCACGATCGTTGCAGGAGAGCTTCTTCGACATCGACTCCGTGCACGACCGCTAACACAGTTCGTACTACCAAGATTTGCCCTACTACAACAATCGCCTGCACACCTAGCCAACTTATCTCCACTATCCGGTCCACGTCTACATTCGCTTGTGGAGGTGCTTCATGGTATGTGGCGAACCTGTTCACAGAACACGAACCTGATGAGAGGTACTTTATAGCCCGATCACGACGACTATCACAAAGACGTCAACCGAGTACCCTCCGTGTACTAGTATAACACCGAGCTCCACCGTCCAATGCACGACTTACTACACGATAACGAGCACTCCATGCGTGACACCAGTCTACACGACCATCAGCGGCACCCCGTAAGACCATTGTACTTCTCATTCGGAACACGTACTCATTCTATTTGCTAGAACTCAAATCGGCAGCGCTAGCGGATCCTGCTTTACATCCATCCAAACAGGATTCGGAACTCACTGCGGCACTTCGACTGTAGGACCTGTCTGCACGGCTACTCCTATCTTGGTCACATCGACGACTACGAGCATCATCCCTTGTTCGACGTAAGCTTCCTCTCCGCGCCTTCGCAAACTTGATACTCATCGGTCATCCTTCCAGGTCTACTCCTCCCCCTCCACCACCGCCCACACCATGTAAGTTATTCATCTGAGCTTTCTTTCGATGAGACGAAGTCGCTTATCATGCATCTAGCTGTCCAAACTTTGTGGGGTCAATGTGGCGGCGCTGGATATCCTGGGCCGACTGTTTGCGCACCCCCCGCAACATGCTCACCCGTTGCGCCGACCTGGTATTCTCAGGTACGCCGAATTGATCTTCTCCTTCGTGAATTATCTCTCATAAGCGTCCTTCCTTCTTTTAGTGCTTGCCTGTCAGCACGCAAGCTTACTAAGGTGCACCCGGGTTCTCATAATTGAAGGGCTGCTGTGTCGAGTTCGTATGTAGCACGCATAAGTCTTCGAGGGTTAATAGCCTAATTTCAATGCATGATGGTTGAATCGCCAAAATGACGAGCACCTCGACGTTCGCGGAAGCTTGATGATCTCGGCCTTGACTCCAACGAACACTAGATAAATGAGGTCAAGCGAAAGCGTACTGCTCGACCGGACGAGTTGATGCCGTATCTGAGTCAGATATTGAATTTCCTACCTGACTATTACAACTTCATCGCGATCGTCGAGTACGAGACTATGATAAACGCTGTCCTACGTACCACTAAAAAGTTCACAATCGAATCGTCACATCGTCCGAAACTCGAAACACCAGAACAGAAGAGCAGACTAGTACGGAGACTAAAAAAGGGGGAAGAATCAAAGTAGAGTAGAGGTTAAAGTTCGAGTGTAAAGAATGTCATGCGAAACGTGAAGCTTCGCAAAGAAAGAAAAAGGGACTAGGGTAAAATGTACCTTACTGTACTCGTCATATTATCATCGCCGATTTTCGTCATGAGTCCTTAACGTCCAAAACAAACAAGAGTCCATGAGAGAAGAGTCCATATATCACCTCATCCCGAACTTGAATCGACTGACGACTCCCAAGAGCGCTTATGCGGTGGGAGTAGGGCCTGGAGCATAGAACGTCGTGAACGCATCGCGCTTCTTCTGGGCGGGTTTGGCGCTGACAGTTGGGATCCTGGCGCAGTTGGAGCTCTTCGCTGCGGGATGAGCGGGAGGAGTGGGGTTGACGCCTTGGAACCAGGTTGAAGTTCCGTAGACTCCCATGGGGAGGTCGTCATCGCCTTGGCAGGATTCGAAGGTTCCGGCGTCGTAGTTTGCGGCTGCGAGGCAAGATAAGTTGGGTATAGTCGGACAAAGGAGATAGAGACGTACGCATGTTCCAGAAGCAGCCCATTTCGTCGTAGATGTGTTGACAGTTGCGTGCGGCATTGGGACCGACCTATATGCCGACATAATGGTTAAGATGATGTGTATGTATGCGCATGGAAGAGGGACGTACGCAGGCACGGAAGCAGAACTCAGTATCGGAGATGAAGGAGGTCCATTCGTGGTATTGGAGCTGGTTGCCAAAGGAGTTTCCGAACACGAGGCCACCGATGGGGTTTCCGTTACCGTCGGCGCCATGAGGATCTAACTCGCCTCCGCTATCGACCGCATTAGTTTACTGCTGAGACAGACTACAATGAAAGACGTACGCGTCGCCTCTGGGAACGTTAATCTTGGTGAAATCGCCAACGCCGGTGACTTGGACATAATCCGGTGTCTTGACGAAATGGACGCCCTTCAAAGTGCCATCGGGAATAACACGCGTCCCACGTCCAGATCTCGTACACCACGCAACTTCCTCACGTTCGGTATCGCCGATGGTTCCAACGCTCGGAGGAGCCCAGAGACAAAAATCGTCGACGCCGTTGATCCAGGCAGTCTGACATTGGGAAGATTGGGAAGAGGAAGTGCCGCAGGCGTTGGTACCGGTTTGACCGTTTTCGGATTTGGATGGGAGGGCGGAGGCGAGGTAGCCTGTGTTCCAGACTTGATTGGCATTGCCGTTACCGCAAGACCAGACTTGGATCTAAGGGGCATATATGCGTCAGCTATGCGTCAGCTATGCGTATTTCGAGAAATTGAATAGGACATACACGATTGCCATTCGACTGATTGCCATCGGTGAGATCGACGCACTTGCCGTGGTTCGTCCAGGAGAGGCGTTTGTCGCCTGTATACCAGAATTGCTGATTGGGGTTTCCGTTGGTGGAGCAGGTCCAGATCTGGAGTTTGGTTCCGTCCTTGGTTGATCCGTTGGTAACGTCGAGGCACTTGGAGTTTCCAAAGAGCTTGACGGAGCCTCCGGAGAAGGACCACTGCTGGGATGAGGCTCCGGTGCAAGTCTGGATCGTCACTGCTGCTCCGTCGGAATTTGATGCGGCAGTCAAACATTTTCCTGGGGTATTTTCAGGAACGAACGCGTGAAGGATGAGGGAGATACGTACCAGCGTTATTGCCTGGCTCGAGGAGGACTGGGGAGATTTCGCTACGCGTTATGAGTAAGTGAAAAAGATGCCATGATAGGCAATCGACGACTCACGGAGGGGTCTGAGCGCTGGCAAGAACAGCGCAGAGTGCGAGGGAGACGAATGAAAAGCTGAACATGGTTCGCTTTGTAGAGGAGGAATTAAAGACGACTACTTAAAGGGAAGAATATAGGAGGAGAAAGGAGGAGTAGAGAACGTGTGGGGATGGCAAGGAACGTCGTGGTTATAAGAAAACCTAGGGGGGCGGATCTCGGATGTAAAATGTAGTGATCACAAGGTCGCTTTTGTTATTCTCCACCACAAAATTACTATTACGAGTAATACGAGTCTTTGCTGGGCCGTAGCCCGGGTCTAGTTCTCCTGTGCCTTGGCGGGCAGGATCTCCTCCGATTTGCCAATCAGCTCTGTCCGCCCCGACGCGAAGAGCGCCGTCACGCTCCCGTCCTGTTTCATTATTCGTGCGTTGAGCATCATGCCCGGTCTGCCCGTAGGACTGACGTACCTCGTTGCCGAAATATGCGACTTTCGCCATTCCGCAGAATAATCCTACTTCGACTACACCAGTTACCAATTTCAATTTAACGAGTATTTCTTTAGGATTTTTGTATTCTGATTCGGAGAAGACGGCGTCGATGACGAAGTTTCCGTTATCTGTTACGACGGGGCCGGCTTTTCCACCTGAGGGGCTCATGCGCAATTTAGCTGATTTTGCGCCGAGTTTGTTGGGGGAAAGGAGGGCGTTTAGGAGAGGTGCGTAGGCAAAGGGGGAGACTTCGATAGGGACGCCTTGCTTCCATGCTGTTCCGAGTAGATGGGAGTTTTTGCGGTAGTCTGCTACGACGATAAATCTGGAGATTGATTAAGGCAGTGAATGGAGGAGGAGGGCGTATAGGGCGTACGTCTCTGCTGCTTCTGCAAGGACTTTCTCTCGTAATTGGCACGCGCCGCCTCCTTTGATACAGTTTAGTTCTGGGTCGACTCTGTTCGGATTGATTAAGACTTGAATTTAGCCAAGGATAGAGGAAATCGTACTCGTCCGCGCCGTCAATCGTTACATCGAGTTCGGTGTATTGATCGATATCAGCAAGAGTCAATCCGCCCTTGACAATGAGTTCCTTGCTCTGGAATCCTGGTGCACATTGAATATTTATCGAGATTAGATTCGGTTGAACGCACCAGTGGGCAAGAAGACCCGATCCTTGTTCACCTCCTTTCCCTGTGCCACGATCCTCTCAACAACATATGGAACCGTACTCCCCGAACCTATTCCAATAATCTATCCGAATCAGTCATGATTTGGATTGCAGAGAGGAGATCGGACCTTGTGCTCAGGTTTAATGTGTCGGTCCACCGCAGTCCAAGCTGCTAATCTCTTGGCTCCTTCGATGCCAGAGAGAGGAGCTGGGTCGACGATATTGGCTAGATTACACGTTCATCGTCGTCAAGAGAGATCGATGCGTGAGACCGACATGAGAGAGAAGCCATCCTCCTAAAATTGAGTCCAAGTACAGATGAACGTCGTCCGGATGAGATTGATAGGGTGGTTGAAAGACAAAGTCGTGATTTCGATAGAGATCGTAAGCCCGAGGGTACGAGAGTACTAGTGAGAGATAGAGTGGCCAGACTCGATCAATGTGCCCCCGTACGGGCTGAGTCGCGGACTCGGACGGACGAGCTTCCTTGTCTGGATCGATTGCAATATTCGATATTGGATGGTCATGAAGGCGGTCAAAGGCACGTTCTTCGCTCGCTTAGTCTGATGGTCCTGACCGAGCTACAGGTGTACTTCTAACATGGTTCGTCTCAGAAAATTACTACGAATTGAATGGTCTAGATTGAGAGGGATGTAGCGATGCGGCTGTGAAACAGATTTTGCTGGTTATGAATGAAGCACAGTCGTTTATTATTGAAGATCTGGATGATTTCCATCTTTTGATCAAGCAAGACGAAGAGGATAGGATAAGGAGACAGCTGGAGACTGAGGTTCGTCTTATGTCCTCCCTTTCGTTCGACTTGACTGACCCGTTCTAGCTCGAGAAGAACACGTATTCACTCGACTGATCCCCACACTCCACGCTCATGCAGCTGTCGATGAGCTGCTAACCAGCTCTCCGATCTTCTCCCCAACACTCTTCTCATCCAGTCCTTCCAAGCTCACATGTCTCTCCACGCCTCGTTCTAACCCCCAAGTTACCGTTAGCATATTCGACGGGATACCAGATCCAAGATGACGAACCGAATCGCGCGAACGCTCGTGCAGGAGTCCCTTTTGCTTCGCGGATCATGATGGGGAGATCGGGGTTGGCCTTTTTTATCGTTTCATAGGTGTTAATTACGAATTGCCTGGAAATCCATGAGACATTATTAGTATTCTCGTATAAAGAATGCAAACGGGCCATCGCTCGATTAATATAACATCAGAAAAGAAGCAATAGAATGATGGGACGTGATGGAGACTGGTTGAACGTACCGTGTACCCAGAGACGAAGCACTCGTCTGACAGCACAAAATTCTAATCTCCCGTATCGATGGTGAGAGCGCTTTTCGGAGTACTGAAGCCATTCTATAGCCAGTCGAGATTCAGGCTCCTCGTCTGGACGCAAGTCTGTCCAAAAGTTTAGGTCGAAGCTTCAACTGCTAGCGGAAGCGTCGCAGTCGGAAGAGTCGGAGATGACGCTCTCAAACCACCATCGTTTCTCAAGGCTGGCTTCACTTTTATTATGCCACTCTCTATTCTAGGCTCATGCGACCGTTAAGGGCACATACAGGGACGTCCGAGAGGCTCGACAACTGGACTCATATTGACAGGCTCCGGACACTCGCTCTGAGTGAATCTTCCGGTGTTCGTAACTGCTTTGCATATACGATATTCGGCGATGCATTCTAGATCTGCCCTATCGCTGCTGGAAATTCGTGATCAAAATCTGTCCTATATGCCTGTTGGCTGTCGTCACGTCCATTGAGCGCCGCTTGCACTGTCGAACTCCCCGCACACCATATTGCCATCCGCCCGCCTTAGGCCTCCAATAAATCCAATATTCAAATTCGAATGTTACTCACGCGCAGCCCTGAATTTCAGGATCAAGTGCGCTATCCTCCGGCATGGCGAACCTCTGTCCACCATGCAATCTCGTGAAAACGTCACGATCTAGCTTCGCACTGGCAACTCATACTGCAGCTCTGCATGAGCATGCCTTGTCAGCCTCTGTCTCGAACTTCCATAGGGCTCCGCGCGCTCGAGACCTCCTCGTACATTGGATCCGGTGTTTCTCATCGACCGAGACGACGTGCAAGAGGAGGAAATAGGGGGTTTTCGGCGAACCATCATTCTTTGCTATCTCGCTGTTTCTCAACGTTCAACCGGCAAATGCTGAACACACCTACCTTTGCTCTGGGATGATTCTTGACCTCGAAGACATCTATTCGTCGATGCCGTCCGCTCCCAGTTTTGACGACCCTCGACACCGTCCCTTATCTTGCGCGCTCGCGAGGCCGACGACTGCACCTGTCAACCGTTCGTTCGATCCCCTTTCTATTGGCCACAAATATGGCAAAATATTGCTTGGAGCTCGGACCCCGAGGCAATGTCAGGAAATACATGTTGCGAATCATTGACTACTGCAGATACCATCCCCACAACCACTCGGATATTGTTACGTTCATTTTGGTTGACGAAAGGGTCAGAAAAAAAAATCAAAGAAGTGAGCTCAAGACCCTTAACAAATGACATGTACATAAAATGAAAATAAATTCTGTAGTGTGTGTCTGACTGCAATGGGTCTTCAAAAATGAGGGACATCACCCAGTGCTCATGAGATTTTTGAGAGCATCCAGCTGTGCCCTGATCTCCTGAGCCTCATCAGATTTTCCTAGGCTGTCCAGTGTGTTAGCAAGATGATTCATGCTGATAAGGGTATGTGGGTGATCAGGCCCAAGAATCTCTTGGCGTTTCTGCAGGAGCTCTCTCTGCATCTGCTCAGCCTCTGCAAATTTCTCCAAGGTATGCAGTGTTTCGCCCAAATTGTGCATAGTGATGAGGGTTTCTGGATGATCAGGCCCAAGAATCTCTTGGCGTTTCTGCAGGAGCTCTCTCTGCATCTGCTCAGCCTCTGCAAATTTCCCCAAAGAACGCAGTGTCAGGGCTAAATTGTTTGTGGTCATGAGGGTGCTTGGATGATCAGGCCCAAGAA
>KV428076.1:0-27800 GCA_001632355.1 Sistotremastrum suecicum HHB10207 ss-3 | reverse complement strand
TCATAGTGATGAGGGTTTCTGGATGATCAAGCCCAAGAATCTCTTGGCGTTTCTGCAGGAGCTCTCTCTGCATCTGCTCAGCCTCTGCAAATTTCCCTAAAGAACGCAGTGTTACAGCTAAATCATTCATGCTGGTGAGGGTATCTGGATGATCAGGCCCATTTTCTTTTGAAGATTTTGGAAAAAAGCTCCTTTGAAATGTCCACTGCCATCAAGAATGCTCCAGTGTTGTGATAGAGCTTTCCAAATCTTCCAGCCAAATTAAGATTGCAGGGAAACTGCCCTCTTAAGACTGGTTGTAGGTGTGGAACTAGTGATCTTTGATATGCCACATCTGCGATGCTGGTATCTGCAGCAGATAGACCAAGGAGATGCTCTGCCAATATTTGAGTGGAAGTGATGACATTGTCCTCCATTTTTGTCACTGCCCATTCATGGACAAGTGGGTGTAGATAGTAAGAGTTGTTTGCTACATCAAACAACAGCAAAGAGTAAGAACACAGTTGCGTGAAAACAGCAGTACATTTCAAAAGATGAAATGAAGATGAGGGAGAGGGAGAGGGAGAGGTGAACTGGTCAAGGAAATCTTGGGCTGCAAGGAGATTTTGCTTTTCCTCATTGTTGACAGTTGTCAGTTCCAACCTGCCATCATAAGCCTTCTGGAAAATATGGGGGCTGATATTGGAATGGTGGAAGAAAGCAAAAATCTGGATGAATTTGATGGCCAGTGGAGTAAGCTGCTCAAAGCTGAGATCAAATGTGGGGAAGACTGCATATTTGTAGTCATCAGTTGACTGTTGATCCTTGTGAGTAAGAAGAACAGCTTGATCTGCCTTCTGATGATAGAGAGCAAGGTATGTCTTGACTTCCAAGTGTTGTTGACGTATGAAAGTACCAGCTTGTCCAATAGCAAGAGCATGGTGACCAAGTTCCTTGGTTGATATCAACTGCAGTACATAAACAAAATTCAAGAGGTTCACCTTCAACAGCTGCACTGCAGCCTCTTTATCAAGATCAAAGTTGCCTGAAGCCTTCCAAAACAGGCTCAAGGCATCTTCTGGCAACAGCATAGGAAGATGCAGACAACCATTGGTAGAAGAGGCATGGACATTGAGAGATGGATTTCGGGTGGTAAAGATGAGGTTTCCATGGTGGCATTTTGGGATATATGGATATAGATCAAGGGCAGGATCATCAGCATTGTTGAATATCACTATCCAGTCATTCTTTTGTTCTGACAACCACTTGACAGCATCCTCTGCAGAGGCATCAACATTGGCTGATAATGCAATGCTTTTCCAGTCTGCATCACAAGTTTCCTTGCTGGTGACATCAATGAAGAAGACTTGAGAGAACCTGGATATATATAAGTGATAGCAAACTTTCCATTGAATGAGATGAACCTTGGTTGGCCCTCAGGAGGATGTTGGGCCTCATTAATGAATTTGTAGGCAGTCTGGCTCTTTCCGCTGCCACCAACACCATATATGACATAACTAAGACGTTTGTGCCCAGTTGAAAAGAACATATGCATCTGTTGAATGATGTCTGTCCGGCCAGTGAACATTGGATGGGGGAGGGGACATGATTTCAAGCTCATGTAGGACACTTTTGTGCTGATGAGTTGAACATGGACTGGTGAACATGACATCAGCGTTGTGACCAACAATTAAGACGGACTCATACACATATTTGAAGTTGCAATGATTGCCTTGCCCACATGTAGATTCTCGGCTGCAGAGCCGAGTTTTGTATCCGTCCCCGAAAGCTTCAGGTATTGTTGTGTATGCGAGGTGACAGATGACAGCTCCTCCCATTCTTTGCGACCCAAATTTTGCATGCCTTGTTCGACATCGAAGCGATAGTAAAGGTTTTCTGTGCGTTCATATCGACGAGCCGTCTCCTCGGCATTCCGACCACAGTCGAGAGCAATTCTCCGCATTGTATCCAGTACGTCATCGGGAAGCAAGGGCTTGAGAAAGGTAGGACGCCGGTTGGAGGGCAAAGCAATGGTAGCAGCCTTTCCGGCGCCTATGCTGACGATGCATCCAACCGACTTGTCAGGATAGACGAGAGAACACTCTTGAAGAACCTCGAGGATAGGGTTCCGTCGACCCATGATGGTCCCGATGTAATTTTCCGACGATCCAGGAGTCCCAATAGTGATTGACCGGAAGAAGGTGGGATCTGCCATCGTAGCACGAATAGCTTCCCAAATCGCACAATTGGGGGACGGATATTTCGCGGTCGTATATGTACGGAAGAGCCTAGGTATGCCGTCGTTGAGATTATGTCCAGCCATGGCGCAGACAAAGCTAGGTTCGAATTCCGTCAGACTTAGCTCGCCGACACTCGTCGTTTCCCTCGAGTAACTCACGTCTTGCAATCCTTCTGCGGTCGGAGTACCTCTGGGCCGAGCATCATCCGAGCGTCCTCATCACCCAATGTCTCCTTTACGACTCGTTTGATCTCCTTTTCAAGATTAGTGGCCTTGAACTTCGCGCCGGAGCCAGACTTGACGTCGCGGAACACTTTCTTGGCAAGGCCCGCATAAATGGGGAGGATGTCCTGAATAGACATACGGAGTCTTCCCAGAAATAGAGCAATCAACCTGGCCAAATGTAAGCTGTGACATCGTTGAGTGTTCAGAACAGATAACGCACCCGCCGGTCCCAGACCCGCCGATTAAATCAAACACTTCGCACGGGAGCGGCATTTCACTGAGGTTTCGGAGAACCATCAGTCGGTGCATCATCTCTTGAAGGATGAGAATCTCTGAGAGTCCTCTCGCGCCGCCGTCGTCTACCCATCCGAACATCAGCCACCTGCCCGACCTACGCGCCTGAACTTACCCAGGGACAGCACACAGAGACCACGTTCATTGGCAGCGTCAGGAGATTGAGAAGATGACATATTGACAGTTCAAGAGTAGCTGAGAGACGGTTGAATACGGTTGCTGATTGTCGACGAAGACTTGGAGAGCAAAGAGGCTGTTCGGTGGTCCGTGCACGATCAAGGCACGTTGCAGAGCTGGGGGCTATGCCGACTCCCAAGTGAGGCATAGAAATGCTCAGAAGTATGTTCTTCTTGGGGAATATGAAATCTCGTTTCATATATATGGTGCTGTTACCCAGTTCTCATCGGGACTTGGACGAGCCTAGTGCCCGACCACGAAGTGTTCCGGTGCAAAGGATGAATCGTACGAATATTTATTCAGCAGACCTTTTACCTTCTTTGAGCTCGGGCTCTTCGATTTCAGACAGTTTTATCGTTGAGAGGCCCAAGCTTGCGTAGGAGGCGCCAAGGCAGACAATGTTGCGCGCTAAGAGGTGCGCTTCACGCTGACTTTATTAGTAATTTTCACATGTACAAAGTTTAGTGCACGAGAGAAAGGTATCTACTACTGGCAACGCCCTATGACATCGTTCGATTCACAATACCAAGTCATCCGTGTGGATGCGTTCGCGTTCGTGAAAGAAATTACTCGGATCGATTTGATGAGTTTCACTCAGTGGGTTGTGGTTGAGGTCACGGACGAGTTCAAGCACTGCGTCAAATATAAGGATGATGCAATGATGTCAACAAGAAAAATCATCTTACCTGAGAATAGTAGCTTGGTACAACTGCCGAGCATCTGTAAAGCGTGGGGCAGAGTGTAGGGCCGTAATAGTCTGTTCCTCCGCATTGGCCATATGGCGTTTGGGTAGCTACGTAGATTCCGATGAGCAACGATGAGGAGGAGGATGAGAAGAATACGTACTTAGTGTAGGAGCGTGCGTCGATGTGCTGTAATGGATGAGGTTCAAATCTGATGAAGTAGAGGATGAATGCGAGACGTACCTTGGGCAGGGCACGGTAGTCGTTATCTTCGTAGTAGTGACGACGGGAGAGCCGGATGTCGTACATGTGAATGTGGGAGTGACGCTCGTGCATTCTGTTTCATAGATAGTCTGCACGGTATGAGGACAGAACGTCTTGGCCGTCGTGGGCGTCCTGTTCGATTTGGCGATCAGCAGGTCATTCGCAATGGCCTGACGATGACAGCTTACGGCGTGAAGCCAATACTGAGGACTTCAGGCGTAGGACATTCTGTTTTCGTGAGGAGATAATCCGTGGTGCTGCATATCTGGTACGGGGTAGGAGTTTGACATCCAGAGTACGAAGTGATGGTGTTCGTGACGACCGATGTCGTCAAGCTATCAATCTCACTTCAGTTTCAGTCTTATCGTGAAGATGATGGATCGTACCATGTAGAAGAAGAGCTTGGACTATCCCCAAATCATCAGCAGAGACTCACGAGGCAGAAATCAGGCACCTACGGAGTCGTAGATGAAGCTTCGGCGTGGTTCAAGATGCCAAGCAAGACGAACACGTTTGCCAGGGAGGTGAAAAACATGGCGGTACGGAAGCTCGAGAACAGATAGTCCTGACACGCATCTCAGGATTATGTATCTTGTTCAGCCGAAGATCATCGACACGCTGTCAAGTATAATTCATTTTGTTGCCGACTGAGTGGATCAGATATGGCCTAGTCTAGAACAGTTGTCGCCTAGGGAGTTTCCTCGAGGAAAGCTAGGAAATGCTTGACACTTGACTCAGGTTGGATTACTAGTCGAGATCCTGCAACTCGGGCGACGAACCGCAACGAGAAGATTGTGAGAAGATTGAGCCATCGTCTTCGATATCAGCCAAACGATATGCCAGTGATAACGCTGTGCGTTCAATAGTTGAAACAGCTGTCAGGGCAGTCAAAAAATTGTCAGCTGCAGCAGCCAGGGCGTCGACGAGCGTCGCATTCGGGTTGTCCCGAAATTCAAACCTGAGCGTCATTCACGACTACGGCCGGACGATCTTCACGTCCCCTTGAAGCCTTTTGAGCGTCCGAGGGTAGTGATATATTCTGTCGAATACTGCGTTACTGACATTATGGCCTGCGACAGTGATCATTTTTGAGATTCATTTCATGATTACGATGAGGCGAGCGAAAGCCAGCTCTCAGGTACTGGGCTCAATTCTAATTGCATTTGACTTGCCTGACAGCTTTCCTAACTTTCAGCGACAATTTTCCTAGCAATATGTGACTCGCGCATTGAATATCGTGCCTTTGAGCTGTTCAGTCTGTTCATTCTCAAATGATCCGAGCACGAACCCTGGTCCCCAACCCACTGGCACATAAGTCGGCCAGACGACGGGAGCACTGTATACCCCCTCGTCATCCGTCGGACTGCTGAGAAGATTGAGCCGTCGGCAAGAATGATCACCTTCACCTCAATCTCTGTCGTCCTCGGCATCCTATGCGCCGTCGAAGCGACAACTCCGAGCATGTGAGAAAGAATTCGATCTCATGAGACCGTAGAAACTTACTTTTTCTTATTTCATAGCGCGAGTGCAACTTCTTCTTCTCCGAGTTACACTACATATCCTCCGATCACCCCGCCGACCAGCACAACTTCCACGACTTCAAGGTTCGATCTGTTCTACCTTTAAGTACGCACGGGGGATTATAACAAACTTTTCTAGTATATGCACGACTACTTCTGCTGTAGTCTCTACTATCACCCTATATCCTCCATGCGCCAAACCCCCCTGTACTACGACATCGTATACGACCAAATCTGTATACACCTGCTCTGCGACGAGAGCCCCGGTTTCATCCGTCACTGAAACTCCGATCAAACGGTTAGTCAATTAGTCTCTCTCTCTTGTATGCTACCTGTACCAATATTGATGCGCATATAGTGACCTCTTGGGGAGAGTTAACCCTTCGCCCTCTTCCAGCTTATGCACCAATACGTCCACTTATTATTCCACAGTCTGTCCGACTGCATCGTGCACCCCCATCACCGAGACTATCACTTCCACGATCACTAGCAAGATACCATGTCCTTCGTACGTCGTATCCCCTCATCCATCATGCTAGCATTGACGAAGAATAGTTGTACGACAGTTCTCACGTCCACGATAACGGAATATCCACCTTGCCCAATTGCTCCCTGCACCACCATTCCCTATACGTTCGGAACATTCGCTACGCCAGTCTCATGTGCATCACCAACGGGCTTTACATCGTAGGCGGTTTGCTCTTCTACCGTCACTTCGTGTTAACCGTCTTATCAGGAGCCCTTGTCCCACCTCGCTGACTTCTTCGCCGTATGTCAGCTACGAGACTGTCTGCCCATCGACGGTGCCACAATGCAACCCCCTCACCTTCACTACGAAAATCACCTCGACGGTCCCTTGTTGTACATCTCTCTTGACGTCGACTCTCACTCAATTCCCCGCCTGCACACCTAATTGCACGACGATCCCATTTACTACAAGCCCATGCTTCACGCCTATATATACAACTGTTGGATCGAGCTCGTAAGTGAATCAATGCCTCGGCTCGATGCTAGCTAACACTCTTTTAGACTTTCTATTGGCAGTAAATCATGCTCCGGGAGTCAATCGACGATATGCCCGTATACCTGTGCCCCGGTATATAACACGACTACTATCACGGCAACTGGGCCCTGTCCAAACTGCACCTACGCCGTCCCTACCTCTTCGGTGATTACCATATATTGCGATCCAGCCGGCCCTTCGACAACATGCACGAACTGGGTGACCACGATCCCGGCAACGACATATACTTCAGGTATATGTACGACGTATGTCCCTCACTCGCTTTCTGAAGAATCAAAGATGCTGACGCCGAGTCTTCGTTATTAGTCCGTGCTACAAGACCTTGACTTCTACGATCGGATCGACACTCAAGCCGTGCAGCACAACATTAGACTGCACTCCCACCACCGTCCCTATCACGTCGCTCTACAGCGTGACTACGGCCTGTCCGACATATACGACTGCCCCTCCATCATACACTATAACCACCATCCCTCCGACCCAGACTCCGTATGGACAGTGCGGAGGGATCGGGTGGACGGGATATTCGGTTTGCGCGAATCCGTATTCGTGCGTTGATCTGAATCCATATTATTCTGAGGTGTGTTTAAGTGATTCGACTCTGTGGACGGTCTGCTTATCTCTGCGTATCTCTGCGTGTTTAGTGTCTGAACGAGAGCTCTTGAAGTCGTGCAAGGCAAAATCCCCGGACATATACATTGTGCCTCATTTTACAGTTTGACAACGCTTTGATCTTGTTGGTTCTCGAGCTCCCGGCCCGGCGGTTCGGATCAATGATACAATCTCAGTGTGGCTCGTGGATAGACGATGTGGATATTCCGTCAGATATGATTTTAATATACTGGTCCTCAACCCTTTGGATTATCACCGCGTCAGCTGTTGATACTTGATCGCGAAATTCTACGGACGAACAAATGACACTTCGACTGACAACATATTTACGGTTGGATCTGCGAAGCGATGCTCAGACCTTGCTGTTCATTGTGATATCAGAAGCTTGACATACGTATCTATATCCACCATTGACTACATTGGTATCTGGAATATTGGCTTCAGCCTTGGGCTCATGGGGATGCTATCGCGGCGACAAAAGTCGCGAGGATCAGGATCGGATAATCGCGAACACGGAATTTGACTTTAGTTGATATTAAACGGGCTATCTCATATGCGTGATTGATAGCTAAGCACCGTGCAAGTCATGGGAGGACGAGTGAGTTAGTGCGGAAAAATACTTTGTGAGCACGCTGCGCTGAAGATTCTCAGAAGCTTAAGGTACTAGGCGTCATTAGAGAGGATCGAGGGATTCGAGGCCCTTGACTTTAGATCTTTGAAGTTTCGAAGACAGTTGACCATCGCACGGACTCAGGAACGATCGTAGGACCACATCAAATCCACTTGCGTCTCAGCCAGTTCGTTCAGTCACTTCAGTGCCAAGGACGTCCGTGAGGACGAGATACATTGTCTTCTACACACTATACACAGCATACATGGCCAATGCGGTATCAAGAATCAATCTCGCTATCCTCGCCCTCAATGACTCCTCATGGGCACTTTCTTCATATTTGCTACGTCAAGCACTCGTCAACACAGATAAGACCCGACGCAAGCCGGACCCACGATGATCAGGGTAGGTTGCCTCTCTGTGTCTTTGTCAGCTTGGACGATGTGAATGAGGATGAACGGCATACGTAGGTGTATTCAATGTTGAAGGCTCCAGTGTCGGGAACTTCGGTGGGTTCAGCCGCAGGAGCAGCGGCAGCAGCAACCAAAGCTGCGAGGAAGAGGACGGGGTAAACAACTTTGTACAACATGATGTGATTGCAGGTGGACTTTGCTCGAGTATTGGTCGATGCTTTCATGGCTGGAACTGGACGAGATTATATATTCCGCAAAGCCAGGAACCGTCTGAGCTGCGTAAGACAGGAGTCAACGCCATTCTTCGTGATACGATCCTAGTATTGCATTGAAGCTCCTTGGCGTTGAGATGATTGGTTGACTCATTGACTCGAGGGAAAAGAAAATCCACTAAGCAACCAGGAGACTGAATCATCAAGGCACAGTCTGGGGAGAGAAGCACTAAAGCATGCGTAGAAGCCTTATAGAAGGCCAGTAGAAGCTGAAGTCGTGTGATGCACCATGACTGAAGGGGAGGTTCGACGCTGCTTATGGTTTGAAAGTCATAACTAGGCCAGTCATGGGTTTCTCTGCGAAGTTGCATCCTGACTCTGGACACTTCGAAAATCTAGAGTGTGCGGTGTCGACTCGATACTCTGAGAGAATACTGACAGGAGAGACCGCCTAGAACGACTTGTGATGCCTCCAGAAACCTGTTGAACCTGACAGCCTGTCGATTTGATTTCGGTCGAGTCCTCATGGACGAGTAGAAATGAATATAGAACATCAATCAACAGACGGAGAGCGGCAGGGAGAAGGTTCTGTCGGTATTACATTGATTTTTCAAAGATTGACGCTAGTTAGGAGGCTTGCACGAGTCCATGAGCGAGTCGAATGTCCGCTTGGACGAGGTGAAAATTTGCGCCCCGCCAGCGTCATCGACGGTAAGCGAACGATAGCCGTCTGTCAGTCTTCTGAGAATGTTGCGATCCATGATTTCGAGACTACACAAGCCCATTTGAGGTTTACTTGGCTTGAAACGAACTGCCTTGACATACAGTTGAGCAGTGACCAGATACATTGCTCTCGTTTATCCGCAGTTCTCATGAGAGGGCCAGAGAGTCAAAAGAAACGTGATGAGGGCGATAGTTTAGACTCCAGAGTTCTAGTCAAGCCGTTGTTGGGACGGAACTACACATAAGCGACCAAAATCACCAGATATTACTATATACGCACAGCTCCACGTGTACCGTGTAGGCAATTGAATTGTCAAGCAAGAGTATCCATAGGATTTAGATGTAACGCAATGACCACGATTAGCCGTTGGGAGCAAGATTTGCCCCTCACTGGCAGGCGCCGGCTCATCCGTCGGAGGATTTGCCGGAGCTTGATGAGCTGCTTGAATCGACGAAGTTAGGAGCCAGGCTCGAAGTTTCCCAAGAGCCTACCAATGCCCAGAAAGGCACTCATTGATGATTGTCTCATTCCATCTCCTGAGGCTATGGAGCAGGAGAAGGACTTGCTCCCAGTCGACATTCAACTTTTGAATTTCGTATCCGCCGCAGCGAAGCCAAAAATTGTGATGGATGTCAGATAAGACTAATTATCATTGACCTCAACCCTTCATTACGGGCCTAATTACTGACTCTGAGTCTGGATCACTAGTAAGATCCCTAGCTCGAACAAAACCCGAAATTAACTGACTCCGTATTTAGGGCTGCTTCTATGACGATCTGATAAGGCTCTACTCCTCAATCCCAGAAGACAGAAAACTCGACATACATATCTATAGCCGCCGTTGACCACATTGGTTTCTGGAATGTTGGCTTCAGCTTCGGGCTCAGGGGATGCTATCGCGGTAGCAAAAGCCGCGAGGATCAAGATCGGATAGATGACTTTGAAGAACATGACTGATGACGGGAACTTTGCTCGCGATTGAATCGGATTGACTACAAAGACGACTGCACTTATAACATGTCTGATTGATCGTCAGGCACCGGCTAGTGCGCAAGCTTAAGGCATTGGAGAATGAGTGGGCTAATGCGGAGGAATGTATCGCACGGGCACGCTGCAGTCATGATCATCGGAGAGAGCACTGGGTGATACGAGGATCCAGTCCCTTTGATTTGGATCGTTGAACCTTCGAGATGAATCAACCGTCACACGAATCCAGGACCGCTTATATGACCACCTCAAGTCCACTTCACAATTCAAGAGTCTCTTCAGCGCCAACGATGTCCATGGGATGGAGTACATTGTCTTCTATTTAATACACACAGCATATGTGACCAATGCGGCGCCAAGACTCAATTTCATTACACTCCTCCTCATGGAGACTTCCTCAATTTCCCTGCACAACTACTCGTTAGAAGGAATACAACGTGATATGAATCGGACCCACGACGATCAGGGCTGGTTTCCTTTCTGTATGATGGGTAAGCTTGGACGTAGGAAGTGAAGATGATAAAACGTACGTAGCCATAAGCGTGGTCAACAACGTCGACATCAGGAGTTTTAGCCTCGGCCTCTGGAGCTGCAGTAGCAGCAACCAAAGCAACGAGGAAAAAGAAGGGGTAGGCAATCTTGAACAACATGATTCGATAGGGAGGTTGCTTTGCTTGACTTGAAGACAATGCTTTCGACATTTGCGTTGAGTAAAGTTATATATTGCTCAAAGCCAGGAACCGTTTGCGCTGTGCGAGAAACGAGTTTGACGCGATTGCGCGTTATCTGCTCCAGAGTCGAGATCAAGCTCCTCGAAATTACGATGATCGGATAACTCGTAGACTCGAGAGAAATTTCAAGCCTATCGATCGATGACACTGAATCATCCAAGGCACACATCAGGAACACCGAGTCAACGCATGCCTTCGGGGAGGTTAATCGTGCGATTTATTGAGAAGATCCAGATATTGGAGGCTGCGGATTGTCTCAGAATCCTGCTGACCATGTGATCCTTCCATGTCGCGTCATCCATCTGAATGAATAGAAATCTGTGCCAGCGCTATCTGAGAAAGTGTTCACAGAAGACAGTTCCCAGTTCCCAAATCGATGTAGAATGTTGCCTAGATAATACGAGCTCGATTATCTCGATCTCGTGTTGACGAACGTGCGAGCGTTTATTTGATGACCCAGGTGTGAAAGTTGAATGAAAGACATGGATCAGGAGACAGAACTGGAGATAGAAGCAATATTCGCATTGGTTCGAAGACATCTGAGCGATAATGCTGGCGGTGCAGTGCTAGATCAAGTCAGCCGAGAACGCGCGAACGACCCAGCTAAAGGGAAATCAGCATTGTCGACCTGTCATCAACCGTATGATTGAGCATGATGCTGGTCGAGGATTGAACGTTTAAATTCGAGCTCAAAAGTGAATAGATGGGAGCTGGTGCGAACGACAGTGATGGCAGCGGAGTTCTTAGGGTCTAGCCAGCTTACGCAAATTTCCCCGTTTTCGCACCAGTTCAGCAATATTGATGAAACAACTAAATTTCTGTTCTTGCGTATAGGACAGACAGAGGAAGTGCGAACGACCGTAGCATGGTCACCATACTTTCATCGTTGATTCAAATTAATTCCCTGCAGGAATGTTAAAAGGATATATTTTCAGGACCAAGCCCTTCGATATGGATCTTCGAGCCTGAGTATCGGAAAGGATCATCAATCTCACGGGTTCAGGAACACTTGCAGTCCCCGCTTCAAGCCCACTTCAGTGTCCAAAATTTTGCTCACGGCCAAGAACATCCCGGTACGTACGTGAGGAGAGAATGTAGTGTCTTCCGTACGATCCACGGAGAAAATGTAGATATAGCGGCCTCAACAAGAGATCTCATATCCTCGTCTTCGTAGGAATCCTCGATCGCATTACACGAGCACCCGCTGACGCGGATTTTACACGACGAGATTCGGACCTACGAGCGTTAAGGCTGTTTTCCTTCTGGCAGATCTGTTAGCTTGAGGATAGCAAACAAAGACAAAGACATACATAGCCGAAAGCCTGATTCACAGGGTCGGTATCAACGTCTTTGTTTGCGGTCTTAGTGCCTGGTATCGCAGCGACCAAAGCCGCGAGGAGTAAAAACGGGTAGGCGATCTGATATAGCAAGACATGTTCGCAAGGGCGATCGAAAATGCTTCTGGCGGTTACTAATAATGCATAATGCTTAGAGCCTGGCGAAGTCATCTGAAATGAGTACCAGGAGTCATTCGAGTAGTGAGAAAAAGACGTCAACAGTGCGGTCGAGCCCAGGCTCCGGAGCCCATACTCAGCGCTCCTTAACGCTATGTGATGCTTGGGTACCCAAATTTCTCATAAAGATTCGAACCGATTGGATCTTTCAACTGATGCATCGACTAGGCGCAAGTCAGGCACATAGATCTGAGCGCATGGGTCCAAGGGGGTATCGTGCGATGTTTTTGATTTGAACGCTGTGCATCGTGTTGGAGTCAAGCTAGACAGAGGAATTCTTCGGTGTCGCGTCATCAGGTTAGGTTATTCGCGATTCAGACAGTGTTCTGGGGGTTCTCTGAGAAGAAACTAAGGGGTGATAGTCCGGTGGTGAAGGCATGAGGCACCTCTAGAATTTCGAAATAGACTCGACCACTGGCAGATGTTGACCCATTTGAAAGCGCAAGGTCAACTAGCCAGCCATGGGCAAATGTAATCGTCAGAGGTGATTTATAGTCGTTCAGAATTTTCTCCGGGAGCTACGTTGATCTAGTCAAAGGCTTCACTTGCAAAACTAGAAGGAGGCCCGCGAATGCTTGACAGTGATGATGATGGGCTGAGACTCGGAACTGGTCGGCTTCCGGAAGTGTTTTAGCAGCGCCTCTGCCAGAGTCTATCTAGCTCGCACAGGCCATGTAAAATCAGTCCACACCCGCCATAGTCCCTGCTTCTCTCAATTATGCCAAGATATACTGTCCATTGACTTTTGATGGATGCGATCATGTCAGCGAAAACAGCGAGGTCACAGTTACTCCTCATGAACCAGAAATTGAATGCGCCACAAGATGCGCCATGCATCAAGCCACGGATGTCCTCGCCAGCATTCTGTGTGCCTTTGCAATAACCTTCTCTTACATCGATCCAACCAAGCTTTGCGTCGTGATATACATGCTCTGATGAAGCATCAGTTTCGTCGGAGTGCAACACGACCTCGTTTGACTGTGACTTTACTTGCGTTTCGAGGCTCATGATCAGAGGACGAAGATTTCAGGAATTCATAAACAGCGCTCTAATAATGTGGTTGACGTGTCGTCTCGTAGCTATCTCTCTGACCGGACCCAATTTCTGGTTATCTTGCCCCTTATCTCCTGGGCCGCGAATGTCAATGGAATTATAATCTCCCTATGCCGTGGCTCTGTCAAGTACGCTTGTCGTACAGATCATAGTAGTCTATCGAGCTTTTCCGAGACGTGAGCACGTGAGCACATCCTGGCTTCTTCTCTGCTTATCTCGACGTGGCCTTCCTTGATTTATAGGCGCAGATCGTGGGTGCAGCACATTCCATCTCTTCGGTCATTCTACATGTCTAATGCCAAGATACCAGATTGAAACGGTGATTACCGCCCTCACGTTGCTACTTCCCAAGGGGCTACAAGCAAGAACTTCCCGCCTCGCAAATGCATCCCAAATACCGGTTCCTATCCCCATTTCCACCCTTCTTTGCTCAAGATCGCCTGCTCATCCCAGTCAGTCCAGTCGTAATCAATGTCGCAGCGAAGCCCTTACATATTTGTATAGGCTATCTACGACGCCTTCGACGTCTGGAAGGCGTGCTTTCGCCGCTGGTTCTGGAAGAGCAGAAGCAGCGATCGAACCAACAAAGAGGAGTACAGGAACGAAGACTTTGAACAGCATCTTAATTCACCTTTCAGAGGAGAAATTGCGCGATGCCACGTCTCATGTGCAAGCCAAGCCTCTTTCAAATGTCGACGTTTCCAGCCGAGGTTGTGAAAGAGTGTCCATTGCTGGTGAACTCGAGGGCGCGTCTCTCAATGACTGGATAGTCTCTGCCTGCCGAATTGTCGCTTGACTTGAGCGTGTGTAATCTTGCTGGATGCCATCTGACGATCGTGGGTACTACGCCTCGTGTTCTCGAGCTCGGCACAAGAGTCTAAACACAGCTTGATCATCCACCAGCGCTCAGTTACAGCACGACATGCGTACACCATGAACCTGCGGAATGCTCTTGTTACGATCAACTCGCGGAAAGTCTTGCATCGGATGGCATCATCTACAAGTGGAGGACACAAGTGAGTGGCGTCTAAAGAAAGTCACTCTGTTTTATGCCCTTTCACCCTCCCTAACCTCTCCTTCACGCGCTTTGCTGATCACCTGGTCAGTAAAAATAGACATCTGTACCTCAACACTGTTCTCACATATTTATAGACGTCGTCAACTTTATCTGTATCGGGACGCCGGGCCTCGGCTTCAGCCTCAGCTTCTGGCAGGGGGTTAGCTACCGCGAAGGCTGCTAAGATGAGGAAAATGGATAGATATCTTGCGAGCATGGCGAGGCGCAAGTACGTGAGATGGAATACCATGTCCGTATGCCAAAGCTGCGTTTAAATACATTTGAAATCCAAGATATGGGTCGCGCGATGGGAAAATAATGAGATTCACGCCGTTTACATCGTGGCGGTGTCGAATACTACACCAGTACGAGAACTTGAAAAGCTGTGCCAAGCCTTTGTATTCTCAGTCGAGCTAGCGGACTATCACGTAGTGCCTTCAGCGCGTATCGGCTTCCCTCGTATGATAAGCATTGGTCGGCAGACCACCAGCCTCACTGGGAGTTTGAAGTTCGGCGACTCACACGGCGTGTGAACTTGAGACGACTCTTGAGCGAGATATTCAATAAAATGCTGCTATGAGTCGGTTTAATAGCGTCAACGACACGAGCATATGGAAGCATGCGTTTTTCGTTCTGACAAACCATGAGAGAGCTCCACATCAGTGACATCCACGAGAATGTGGCAATACGCTTGATATTCAGGAAACAATTGGAACATTGTAATTGTATAAATCGGAGTGTTATATGCTGGAGCGATTATAGACGAAGATGAATGATGGATGGGAGAATAAGATATTGCACAGATGGAGGGAGATAAACTGGATGATAGAGTATGGATTGAAGTTCAGGTCAGTCATCGCTATCGTCGACGTCGATCTGTTGCATTGAAAAGTATTTGTTGTGATTACGCCGATGACGAAACAGACTCACAGCAGCATTTTTAGCTTGAGCTTTCGTTGCAGCCGCCCTTGATGATCGCCCAGGGGTAGCTTGAGAAAAACTTAAGGTCATCTGCTTCTTCGTTGTTGTAGCAGGGGCTTTCTTCTTTGGCGGAGCTTTCTTCGTCGGTGCAGAACTTGTGGAGAAATGACGTCAGCGGTTTCAGATGGTCGGGGTTTCAGACCACTGTACCTAAGGACAGATGCACGGCTTTTCTTCTTTGGAGCAGGCGTTTCTTCTTCGCTTGCTTCGGGCTCTTCTTCCACGATGTCATCATCGTCCTGGTGATTTGGTAGACTTAGCATCTCATGACGACGTATAAGGAGAATTCGAACCTCCGACACCGCTTTCGAGGCTGCTTTGGATTTCGCCTTGGATTTCGCAGGCGCTTTGGCAGCGGCCTTTGCTTTCGGCTTGGCCTTGGCCTTCGGGGGCGGTATACTCTCTTCCTCTTCTTCCTCCTCGAAGCTTACGTCACCCATATCAATATCCTGTTCCATCGAATCAACGGATCCAGCTGCAGAAGCCGCGTCATCAACATTATCTTGCTGCTCAATGTCAATTGGAATCTCTATTCAAGCGAAATGAAGCCAGACCTTTCTTTTGGCATTCGAGCTTGCAATCTCTTCTTCGTACTGTTTGTCGTGGGTCTCTTTGGCTTTCAGCAGCTAAGAGTGGTGAGGAAGTGTAAAGCCTCGGCTTGCTAGACTCACTGCCTCGTCGATCCCCTCATCATCCATTTCGTCATTGGACTTGACTCCTTTGAACAAAGTTTTCAAGCTGCCAGACACGTATCTGCGAGGATCCAGAACCAGCAATACACGACTATGCACGAAGCGCGACTCACGATGAAATAGAATGATGATCGTCTTTCTCAACGAACATCTGGATGGCGTCGCTCAGTCCTGACTCCCCGAGCAGTTGTAGTTCCTGCGCAGATAAATAGTCCTTGACTAGATTCCCCATCCTAACTCTGCTTAATCTCTCTGCAACAGGAATCTCGGGATTATCAATCTCAAGCTCAGGCTCTTCCACGGAGACTTTGCCGCCTCGAGTGCCGACTCTCTTCGCGCGTTGGAACGAAAGGACGTCTCTTGGATTTGCTATACGACCCTGGAATTCTGTTCCGAACCGTACGGGGTTCGACATCATTGCAACACCGGTGGTATCCACCTGCTGGTAATCAATACCGGTGAATGGCAGAGGATAGTAGAAAGACCAACTCGCAGACGAATCAAAGGTAACATGGGCTGCAAAGGGTCTTCGCCATTGGCAACGGCTTCGTCGTTCTTCTCTTCCCATTCTTGCTGTGCCTTTTCAATGAGCTCGTTGACCTTGCGCTTGAGATATTTGTTGATCGCAACGCCATCGGTTATGTCCAGTCCCTCAGCCTCGGCGACATCGCTCAAGATAATCTCCTCTAACACGAAGGGTCGAACAGTTCGCAAAGGGATTGGGGTAAGTTTGAACGCCTTGCCCTGAATTTCGACCAAGGCTACGTGTCTGTAAATTGATTAGTGATGGCTTGCAAGGCAGAAGGAAGCCGTACTTTTCTATCGCTTCACCTTCTGCTAACGAGGTGGCAACCGAGGAGCCAGGTTGTGTGATCACGTATTGCTTTCCAGCGACGGGTTCGGGGCTTATTCGACAATCATGTTCGTGACCCCAGACAACCAAATTGATGCTGTCATCAAACATTCCTTCAGGAACACTGTTCTGCGGACCATGTGGCACCCTAAAGCGTCCGGTAAGAAAACATATCACCAAAAGCCAATGTATACATACCGATTTTGGTGAACGAGAAGAATGTTGAACCAGTCATCCTTGTCCCTCGGCATGAACATCCGCACCCGATTACTCCTCAGCTCGAAGTGCATCCGTTGATCCTTCACATTGCCCACGCCGTAAAGCCCTAGTCTCGTGGTTCCTTTTCGTAACAAGACTGGCTTGATCGCAATTCCGGTATTCTGAGCTTCAGCATCCGAGGAAGGCAGATCAATTTTGCCCATGTAGTTGAGAAGACCGGTGACAGATATGAGGTCGAGAGCACAAAGAGCACCTTCCGGACCCGCGCCTTGCGGATCGTCGTGATTACCGTGTATTGAGAACACGGGAATGCCAACATTAAAGTTCGGGTCTTCGTAGTTGATGGCAGGGAATCTGCGAGATGATAAGTTTGAGGACCCGAAAATATTGGCTGAGTAACGAACGAGAATCCATCCGCCTTTCCTTCATCAGGGTCGCTGAGGAGCTCAATCTGGACGGGCTTGTCTCCTAGACAGTATTCACGCAGTAGAGCCGAAGTACGATATATGCAATCTCGCGATGGCCGATTTTCATGGAATAAATCGCCCGCCAACAGGACGAAATCTACCTATTTCGCGGGTCAGCATTTTTGCTTCCAAAGAAATCGGCTAACGGGATGAAGAAGATGAGAAGGGTGATGTTGCAAATGCTGCTCACAGAGCTCATGAGAATGCATCGTAGCCATAGCTGGCACTCGCTGGGCTCGTTTGAAAGGAGTTTGGCGCACCCTCGTCCCAGGAAAAATATGTGGCATGGATAATAGAGGCTCACATCATGCTTAACGGCAAGCTGAAGGATTTCACGAAACGTATTGATGGCATCTTGACCGCGCACAGGATCGCGTTCGAGGTATCCGATATGATTATCCGTCGCGAGCATGATCTTTATTGTATTGACCGTGTCTGCAGATTCGAATATCACAGTTTTAAGATATATGGCTTGACCCAGTACAAGATTGTCCTATGCAGACCTTCTGGATCGACTTCAGGGAGTCGATGTGTATACGAAGACTTGTCGGGCCCCTGAGAATGACTCATGGCGAACGACGAGAAGGAAAAGAAACGCGGTGTGACTGGAGTGTCACATCGCGATCGATGCAGCTTTCTGAGGCTGAGGCTGCTGCTACTGCACTGTTTAGATCTTCTCTTAATCACGCATGTATTACAGTAGTAGTGACCGATAAGTGTTAATCTAGAAATCCAAAAACCGCAAGAGTATCATCGATATTTTGGAACTGCCACAGCGGCACAGCAAATTTTCAAGTTTGCGTCAGACACTTTCGCCATCGATAAGTTATAGCTTCGAATAGAAATCGACGCGCATAACCTACATTCGGATGAGTGTTATCCCAATAAATGACGAAATCAATGTTCTTACCATCTCAGGGGTCAAATCACTAACCCGAGCTGCACCTAGGAGCCTCATGCCCGTAACAATCTCTCGCTCCATAATCCGGATCAGCTTGACGACCCCGGCTTCGCCGTATGCCTAAGCAAGAGAGTCAGGAATACATAGTCTATCCGAGATAGCGCGACGAGACACTTACACTATTCGCATAATTGAAAGGCCTGCCCATTCCAACGGCTTTCGCTCCCAAGCAAAGGGCTTTGAGCACATCTTGTAGTGAAGCGTCAAAAAGCAATTTCGGTCACGTATCGAGATGACTCACCAGTTCCTCTCCGAACCCCTCCATCAATGAAAACTACGAGCTGCATTCAGGGACTGGAACGAATGAGATATGAAGAAAGTCGACCTTCTAGCTTCTCGAAGACTTCGGGATGTCGTAGGCGTAGCTGATGGAGTGTCTCTATAGAAGGAGGTGCACTAGTAAACCCATTTAACGAATATCCTCTGGCCCCGCCAACACTACGTACTAGTCAAGCTGTCGCCCTGTCTGTTTCTCAGTACAATATTAACATAGTTGGACTGGCGAGAGAACATACCTCCGTGATTTGATAAGACTATTCCATCGACACCGGCCTCAGCCGCGAGAACGGCATCCTAGATGATGATGAGTGCTCCGGCGATACGGATAAATTGCCAAGGCAAACCTCAACGCACTGTATGCCTGTCAAAGCTCTTAACATCAATCAATCGGGAATGCGAAGGCTTAGACAATACCTTTGACAACTATAGGTAATTTCGTAATGCTGCGAAGCCACGGGATAGTCTACAGCATCGTCAGCTGAGAGGTATCTACACAGATGACGAGATAGTCTAACCTCTTCCCACGTCTTGTCAGCATCGTCTTGCTTAGAGAATGCACTAGCAACCCCTCCTTCACTCCCACCGGCTTCGACCTCCTCATCTTGTGGTGGCAAGGGTTCGCCTTCTCTCTCTTCATCCTCCTCTTCAAACGGCGCTTTGATGTCCGTCTCTCGATTGCCGAGCACAGGTGCGTCAACAGTCAGAAAGATAGCCTTGTATCCTAATTGTTCCGCACGCTGGACAAATCGTTTCGCGATCTCGTTGTCGGGATTCTTATATAGCTGCAAAAAGAGAGGTTGTTGGGGTGTAAGGCGGGCAGCGGCGATTTCGGCATGTGAGAACGATGGGTTCGTCCCAACCATCTGGATGATTCCGGTCTGACCTGCGCTACGGGTGAAGTTCAGATCGCCGTTGGGATGGGCGAGTTTGGCTAGGCCGGCAAATGAGATGTAGACAGGAATGCTGGTCTTGTGGCCTAATATTGTGGTGGATGGATCACATTGAGAGACTTTGCGGAGCACCCGAGGTTTGAAGAAAAAGCGGCTGAACGCCCTGACGTTTTCTCGCAACGCTGATCTCGCGAACAACATCAATAATAATGGAGACGTATAGATTGAGGATTACTCACATATTCCATCGTCTCCTCCTGACGCGTAGTATGAGCGTGCTTTGCGTGGTAATACTCTCATAGCGACATCCTGCGCTCGTGAGACGCAACCTACGGGCAAGAACGAAGGAACCTACCTCGATATCGGCACTGCTCAGCATCCTATTTATTGGAGGTTTCCTCTTTCTCTCGAGTTCCACTCGCCGCATATCCTTGGTTTTCTTGACCTGCCCATCAGCCCCAGCTGGTGCCGAATCGTCCAAGTCTATGGATCCGAGGTGCTTATCCTTGGAAAGATATTCGTCCAAGAAGCTTAGAGGATGTATGGATTCGTAGGCAGTGGTAGCATCCTTTCCAGCAAACTGCAGGATGACTTTTGTCCCGCCTGGGTGTTCCTATATCCTTGAGTACGGCCTCGTAAAGTTCATTGAAGTCCAACTTACGGCAAGGAACGAGGTGACATCGTAGACCCGGCGCTTCACAATCAACCAACACGAGCTGGTCTATCCGTTGAGCGGATCATCTTCTGAAAAATAATCAACCAATCACCTCTGTGTGTTATGCTGAGCGACCTGCTCGATAGTCAACGCCATACAGGCGGTTTGAGACGAAAAGCAGACGGGGACCGCCGGGCCGCCAACCGTTCACCTTCACCATCCCGTACACTTTCCGAACGCTGGCAGCTGGCTCGCCGACGAAATTTTCATCAAAAAATCTGGCGTCAGAAATCACGCAGAGCACGAATTATTCTGAACATGGTTACGGGGAGTCTATAATATCTATGGCGCCAACTGGATCTGGCATGAGATCTGAGGAATCGTCTCTTCTGAACCTGAATCACGTCTTCGTGCCATCGGCTGATCGATCAACGAGAACCTGCTTAATATTGAAAATCCTGCCGCACTTGGTCATGATGCAATATTCTGCGCTATCAGTTCTATCAGGCTATCGTAGGAAGCCAACGATGGGCAAAATCGACGGTAAAATGGCGTGCTTGAGCAATGTGGCTTGAGCACATCTTTCGCCCACGGCATGCTTCTATCTCCCATTTTTGGCTCCACCAAAAGCACTTCTGAACTGCGATCCCAGAGAATGAATCTATATAGTCTACTGTCGATAAGAATACTATCCAGGAGATCACAACAACGAACCTACATTCAGGCATACTGGAGCGCATTTGACGGTACTCAGATTCAGGACACAAATTTGTTCATGCAGGAGTCAAAATTCGGGTGGTCGACGGGACTTAGCAGCGGCAAGATTGCGCCATTTCTTCAAGGCAAGGTTTGAACGCGACGGGCCTTCCGTTCCCTCAGGGATCCACCGTGCCAGTACAAAAATGTGGAGAATGTCTCTGAACTTTGTCACCCCTTCTCATCCCTTCATTCCTAGGTGAACATGTCCCAAACTCCCCCTTCTCTCGACGAAAAATCCAGCGAGATCGATTTCAAAGAGGATCCCTTAACTTTCACCGGTAAACCATTAGCGACTGACTCTGTTGAATCGGTTCGGTTATCCCGGTTCCCTTGGCGAAACAAAAAGATCAACGTCGATCTTGATGCTATCGCCACTCAACCCTCTGTCTTCGACGACCCGGAACAAGCGAAGTTCTATGAGCCTCGTCCCGACTACGAGAACATCCACCGGTTCGACCCTTCGGCTCGATGGACTTGGCGCGAGGAGAAGGCCGTCGTCCGGAAGATTGACTGGAAGATCATGACCTGGGTTGCGTTCATGTTTTTCAGTCTTAACATCGTCAGTCTTCTTCGCCTTCACAAAACTACCCCTCTGACTTGTTGACTTGTTCTAGGACCGCGGTAACCTCAGTCAGGCCAACACTGACAATTTCCTCGGCGATCTCGGTCTCAGCACGAACGACTTCAATCTCGGCAACACAGTCTTCCTCGTCAGCTTTCTTTGCGCCGAAGTACCGTCGCAATTGGTCAGTAAGAAGTTGGGACCCGATCGGTGGATTCCTTCGCAGGTTCGAGAGTCTCTTTGGTTTTTCGACGGACGAATACTCACCATCACCGTTCTAGATGGTTCTCTGGAGCATTGTCGCCGGAGCACAGTTCTTCTTGACCGGCAAAAAATCATTCTTAGTCACCCGAGCTCTTCTCGGAATGTGCGTATCTTTCTCTGCTCGTCGTCATTATTCTATTTTCTGATTCGTCACATAGTCTGCAGGGCGGATTCATTCCTGATGTAATGCTTTTCCAACACGTTATTGTTCTACTACTGACGTCCGATGGCAGAACGTCTTATACTTATCGTATTTTTATAACAAAGCCGAGCTTCCGATGCGATTGGCGATCTTCTGGGTCTCTGATTCTGTCTCTGGCATCGTTGCTTCATTCCTTGCCTTTGGAATCCTTCATCTTCGGGGTGTCGATGGAAAGGAAGGCTGGAGATGGTATGTCCTTGCTCTTGGTTCTACAATCGTGCCTCCTTCTGACGCTGCTTCAAGGCTCTTTTTGATTGAGGGTCTACTCACTTTCACCATTGGACTCGCGTCGTTTTTCATGATGCCTCGTCAGTCAAACATCCTCATCAAGCTTCATAATACTGACGTTCTCGCAGCTTCCCCCACTCAAACTAAAGCATGGTTCCGACCCAAAGGCTACTTCACCGAGCGCGAGGAAGTCATCATGGTCAACCGGATTTTGCGCGACGATCCATCAAAGGGTGATATGCACAACCGCCAAGCCCTTACACCGAAGATGCTGCTGCGCAGCCTTATGGACTTCGATCTCTGGCCAATATATGCCATTGTTAGAGAATTCGCTCAGCGTTCCAATTGAATTTGCTAATGTATTCTAGGGCTTAACATTCCAAGTCCCTACCGAACCACCGGCCGTCTACTTCACACTTTCGCTCAAGCACCTCGGTCAGTTATATTTTCAATGCGGCTCGTTGACAATTCTGACGTCTAATCAAATAGGATTCAATACATTCAATATCAATCTTCTCACGATTCCGGTCACAGTCCTGGGAATCTTCACGGTACGCTGATTCTGGCAGTCGAAGATCAACTGATCTCATGATGTTTTCATCGCGTCCTTAGCTCATCTTTGTGTCTTGGACTTCAGAAATATTCGACGAGCGGGCTATTCACGGATTACTTGGCCAGGCTTGGGCCCTTCCGTTCCTGATTATAGAGTTCTTGCGTGCGGGAACTTTGAGCCCTTGGTCGCAATACGCAGTTATTGGTTTGATGTTGGCTCAACCGTATAGTACGTCTCATGCATCTCGTTCTGATGATTTTGAGGTGCTCACCTGCGTTATTAGCGCATGCAATCCAGGTCGCCTGGTGCAGTCGTCTGAGCAACTCCGTGAGGACTAGAACCGTCTCTGCAGCCACCTACAACATGTTTGTCCAAATCAGTAATATCATCGCCTCCAAGTAAGTCCCGTTTTTATTTTTTCATCGTGATATATGTCTGACAATGTTTCCAGTATCGTAAGTTTTTGATCACATGATATGCGAGTATTCCACTGAAGCTTTTATCAGTATCGCGCGGATGACGCTCCTCTCTGTATGCCGGCTTATCTTTATAAACATCTTGTCTATCTGACGCCTCAAATCTTAGATCGTCGGGGAAATGCAGTCTTGATCGGCTTCACGATAATGAATTGCTGTATCTTCGCCTTCTCTAAAGTCTACTACATTATGCGCAACCGTTGGAAGGCCAGGATCTGGGACGCTATGACCAAGGAGGTAAGCAGTTGCCGTACCCGAATTATAACCTGTTTTGAATTGTGGCTGTCGAACTCGTTTTAGGAGCAAGAACATTATCTTGCTACGACCACTGACGAAGGCAACAAGAAGTTGAACTTTAGGTTTGAACATTGATTTTTCGACTCGACTAGCTCGGCTTCGGAGCAATAGATTAGCCACATTCTCATTTATCTTAGCGGATCATCTCTTGATGTTGTACGACTACAATCAATTTATTCACAAATAGTGCGGTTTACGTAAGCGACACATCAGCTCCTCCCGGTTCTTGCAAGTCTCTGATTCGCTCCGGACTCACACCTTCAACCAATCGCCAATGTTCTATACTCGTAAAGCTAATATGTATCTGCACGAAGCGCTTGGGGCTGTGCGCAACTCGTTGAAGAACTAGTTACGAGGAGCGTTGCAACTCTTGCCGATTCTCAGTTCGCCCTCCCGACATGATCGTCTCGAGAATTCGTCGAGAGGGTGAGCCGATAAGCCAATGACCACCAACTCCGTCACTGATGATCATGCTCAGCCAGCCGTGTATACGTATGAACTAAATTAATCGCTGTGGAGTCGACATCCACAAAAGTCACTGCTATACCTGTCATTGACGTCATGGGCTACATCGTCATCTATGGCGGCCTATATGAGAGGACGATTCATCCGCATCCTCCACAACTACCAACATCATGTCGACCGAATACGAACGCCCAACCGTCAATAATACCGATACCCCTTCCCAGAATATCGCCAACGCTCCCATTGGCGAACAGAACGCTGGTGTCCACCCATCTGCCATTGGCTCAGGCAACCAGCCAGATACCAACACCAATCAAGCCGACAGACATACGGCCGAAGACAACGATGGTATCCAGACATCCAAAGTTGGCTTTGGCTACAAGCCTGATACTTCGTCGCAAAGCAACGATGGGACGGGAGACGCTACAAAGTATGGAGATGATCAGGGTCAGGAAGGTCAACAGGAGGGAGGCGCACCTAGTGACCTAGGACCTGATGGATACCCCCCTCAGCTACATGCTGGTACGTTCTGCGTCAAGCTCTCCGTTGCATGTGCTAACATTTTATCAGGTAAAGTTGGTTATGGTCCTAACTATGCGACTCAAAACGGAGGGGTAGGTCTTGCCTCGTTCACGCCAACAAAGTGTTCATCCCAGACATAGGACTTCTCCTCAAAAATTACTGGGTTGAAAGAGGAAGTGAAAGGGAAGATCCTTCGCAAGCCAGAGCTGGTCGAAGTAAGTTTCATGCTTTCTGTTTCTGGTCGAAACTAACGGTCTGTTTTGAGACTGGGCATGCTCGCCGGACTGGAGAACTTGCTAAAAAGAAGCAATCTGAGGAAGATGCCAACGATCCGTTTGCAACAGCCAAAGACGATAACTCAGAGAAACCTGCCGAGACCAACAACGACATCGCCAACGGCCCTGGTTCTACATCAGAACCTAGTAACGTCGATGACAACGCTCAGCGTGCCCGTGCTGCCGCTTCTGCTCCCGCCGATACAACTGAAGGTCAGCAAGAGGCAGACAAGGGACAGGACCTCAATCGAGAAAGCGTACAGTAAAGGGTCACGACGGATTCGTTACCACTTGCATCGTTCGAGATAGATTCTTGTTAACGCGGTTGTAAACCAAGTATAATATAATATCAAGAAAAGCAAAGCTATATAACGCTAATATACGTGAAGAGCACAATGATGCATGAATGAGATGTGTGTTGACCGGATCATAAATTATAATGTCTTCACTCCTCTTCAGAGAGATAATCGTCATCGGCATCATGGACCGCAGATGTCGACGCTGGCGCGATGTCCTCTACCACAAGCTGGACACCACCCTTCAACGCCTCGACCTCTCCTATAGTCTTTCCAGAAACCCATGGCACCTCGCTCCTAGGATATGCGACTGCCAATTTGAACCCCCACCCCTCATCCTCGATACGCCATTCACTTCTCGAAGGAGGCTCGGCGGGATCATGTTCCGGCTTATCGTGCGCAGGAATGAAGCTCGCGCCAGCCCAGGCATACAAGGCGTCCAGCCCGTCGCTCTCCTTGAACTTGCGAATAACCCGTTCCCCGTTCGGTAACCTCACTCCAATGCGAACTGATGGTCCACCGTTGGAGGTAGGCTCGGGTACGACGAGGTTCCGTCTGGCGTATCTTCTCCACAAGGCGGCATTCTCTTTCCTCTTCTCCTGTCTCCTTCGTTCTTCCTCTGCTGCACGAGCCTGTTCCTGCGCCTGTCGTTCGGCCTCCCGTCGAGCCAATATTCGTTCTCGATCTCTTCGTTCGCTCTCTTGGAATGCCCGATCCTGATCCTCCCGCATTTGTCGTTCGGCAGCTCGGCCCATCTCTTCATTCCGAACTCTGTCGAAGACGGTTCGGACGCGAGGTAGCAGTCTGTTCTCGATGTGCGTCAGCAGAACGGTGGTCGAAGTCGGTCCAGATGGAGGGGAGGCAGGGCCGGAGTGACGAGAGAGAACCGTCAGTAAGGGTTGGTTGGGGTTAGCGAGTCCAGGAACTCGGGATGGTTGGAGTGAAATGAAGGAGATGAAAGGATACGTGGTTGCGCCAAGCTTCAAGGCGGCTAGATTTCGGGTGAGTGAGAAGAGGAATGACAGGACAAGTCTACGCACCTGAGTATGGTTCACGATCTCGAACATCTCCACCCCAAACCAGGAAGTTTTCATCATGCAGCCGTTCAACGAATCGAGGGTCAACAAGAGTCGTTCTGTGAGACTTAATGAGTAAAGGGTATCGTTTGGAAGCGAGATATCGAACCTCTTGAACTCCGGGACATCATCATGCTCTTCTGATACCAAAATGACGCACAGAACTCGGAGCTCACGCTTGGCACAGTTCAGCGCGTCCTCATAACTTCCGAGATAAAAATCAGGCAAGACAGCTTCACTGTCAGCCCCGTTCGAGCCGTCCGAATGTCCCTGAGAAGTCTCATTGAGGTGTGCTCGACGCCTGGATAGCGTCAAAGCACCAAGGTCTTCCTCCAAGCCTCGCACCCATCGTTCAGCGACTGTTCCGGCATCTTCGTATGCACCTAAACGACGCGGCCCCCAAAGCAGAGATTGTATGGAAAATGAGAACGGGCGTGCACTGAACCGGGGTATTGGAATGCGTAAGAGACGGAGAATATAAATTATGAGGTTGAAGGTAACGGTGACAGGGTATGCCAGTGCGCTGACTAGTTGAAATCCAACACGAGATAAAGAGTGACCTGCGCCTGTATGACGGGTCGTCGTAGGTACCGTCTGGGACGAATCATCAACATCCAGGCGAGCGAATGGTGCATGGTCGGCGGACGTTTCGGCATTCCATGATGCTGATGCGGATGAACTCGACGGATTATAGGAGGATGTTGGTATAGAACTACTTGGCTGGTCATCTAAAAGGGAGTCTACGGCTCTCTGAAAAAAGTGTTAGAACTTCTGGACCGAACTGTATTCGATGTCAACCTTCTACTCACGCTCAAGTCCCAGTTGACACTCTCCAAGACAGCAATCTCTTTCTGGACGTCGCTCCCACCGCTCACAATATCTTGTAATTGGGCGAGAATTGCTCTTCGCTCATCTGACAGGCTGTCGACGTTCATGATCGCAGCATAGTAGTGCACGCAACGGCGAGGTTGTCTCTTTCGGTCTTACGGACGGAAATCGGAAAGCGATTCCGGGCGACTGCGAAGTTCCCATCAACATATCCCGACTCAATCTTGATCGAGAGAACCTCCCGCTGTGTCGATGGGGTAGTTCCCCGGAGCGCCAAAAAACGCAGAAATAACAATCTAGCATACTCAAACCAAGTTGCTGGTAACTACAGTCCAAAGTAAATACAGCAGCAGTTCACTGATAAAAATGATCAGGAATTGCTTAGTAGGTTGTAGAAACAGTAGTACAATATATGAACTTGTCTTGAAAAATAATGTATTGTGGATTGCATAATTCAGAATATGATTTCTGGGGGAATATATACTGGTATACAGTGAAACTATGGATAGCAACAAGTATATACTTGTGGACTGAGGTACCTGTGCACAGGTACCTGCAGTTTTTTTTTTTTTTCAGGCTCTGTACTTGTATCTGCTACAATCTGCTAGAGTTCCAAAGTCCAGTCACGACTGGACTTTTTCCAAAATTCCTCGTGACTGGCAACTGCGACCGGTTGCCAAAT